>CABFOW010002173.1:0-27615 GCA_902141385.1 Timema californicum
GACACGACACTGTCAATGAGTGTTCTACTGAGTGATGACAACAATTCACAGGTACAGTTTAAACTAACTCTGCTTACCCTGGCAACACTCCACGACACGACACTGCCAATGAGTGTTCTACTGGGCGATGAGAACAATTCACAGGTACAGTTTAAACTAACTCTGCTTACCCTAGCAACACCCCACTACACGACACTGGTCATGACGTCATCCCCTTGCTGGTCTTGATAAAAGCTTGTTGTGTTTTTTCTCCTCATTAGAGAGCAGACCGCAAGAAGGTCGCAGGTGTCTGTTACAGACCCACACCCCCGGCTCTGTCTCTACAAGGAGGGAGAAGAGGAGACCATGAATTTCAGATTAGGAGCCACGATGACAAATTACTTCTCTGAGACGCGGGACGCATTAGTTGGAACCAGGGAGGAGAAAGGTTTCACAGACCTCTTTTATTTTTTATATGGATGGAGGGGGGAGTGTTTGATAGTTCGTGAATTAAAATATTAACTCGTACACTCTGTTCATGTTCACACTAGTCACTACAGATGCGACCTTTCGGGGGGACGAGTGCTGTGAAGGATTCAAATCAGTGAGCACGTGGACGGAATGTGTTAAAACTCCTTTGCAGGTGACGGGGAGGTCGAGGGTTCTAATCCTAGTTGGGTTTATGGCGGTTTAAGGGTCTTCTTATCGAAATGGTTGATACCTTAATATCCTTCCGTACTCAGGGTGGGTTTTCCCAAAATGATTTTCCATTCTTCCTCCACACAAATGTGGATACACTTCTTATAAATATAACCTTCCTAATCCCTAAAACTATTAATGTAATTGATACATAGATATAAAAACCGAACGGGTAGTAAGATGGGGGGCTTAAAAAAAATACTAGTAGTCCAGTGGCGTATCGTGAAGTGTTGACAGGGTAAGCAAAGCTTGTTTAGACTTTAACTTTTAATTGTAAATATGGGGCGCCCGAATCCTATGGTATTCGAGAAATTATATATTCAAGAATCTTGCAAAAATATATATCGAATCCAAAGATAAAGGCCTTTGATTGAACGCAAAATGAAATTTGTCAAGAATTACGTAAATTAGTGTAATTAGAAAAAAAAAGCCAATTTAGGTTCATTTATGTAAAAAAAAAAAAATAGCAAAATCACCAATTTTGTTTTTATAAATTCGTTTAACAGAAAGAAAAAAGATATAGTTTAGTGTCTTCTTTGTTCTTGAAACTTAATAGAGATGACAAATAAACAGAATAAGAATGTTCAGGGGTGTCAAACCAAATATATAAATTTTATTTGCTATGCTAATGTTTTATACAAAATATTTTCAATTTCTACAATTAGTATATAAACCCTCGACTAGGCTACTCAGACAAAATTAACAGGTCCGTTTATTTAAATTTAGATGAAACTCAACTGACCACAGAATTAAAATAATAAATAGTTAAATAATAAATATCTATCTCTTCTCTATTTAGACAGCCCTTGAAATGAACTCTTTAGTAGGAAGTGAAAATAGTAGGCCTACTACCGTTGTTATCTTTTATTAAAATCGGTTACGACTTTATTCTACGAAGTTTATACTTAAAATTGGTTTGGAATTATAACTTTTGCAACAACTATGTCCTCTTTAACTTCTAGTGTGTTGTTCTATCAGTAAATCAGTGTAGTTTATAACATGTAATATGTCAAGTGAAGTTTGGGGCAGCTTTAACATTTCCCAAACAAATACAAACTACGCCAAATGAAAGTTATGTGAGACTTTGATTTCTAAATGGGAACAATCCCACAGTACCAGTGCATTGAAAAAACATTTGAAGAGACATTCACTTGATATATTTGCCAGTAAATCATCAAATGTTGTTAGTAATATAGGAACAATGAACGATTCAGTTTCATTTGACAAAATTCTAACTTTGCAAACCGACCCTGATGATCTCGGTATTCCTGTATGTTTATCAAATGCTAATAAGTCATCTGTTATTGCCCAGCCAAGACAAACCAACAATGAAAGCCAACAGAATCTCTCACCTCCAGCATCAAAGAGATTGGAAACATCATTTTGAGCCAACTTTATCAATCTTTATTGATAACAAAGCAAAGTTCAAATTTGGAGATCCACGAAGTCAAGACATAACCCAACTTATTTCTGAAATGGTGTGTTTAGATAATCAACCACTGACGATGATAGAAAATCAACAATTTCGGTCACTTGTCAGTTATACCTTTTGTTAACAAGTTATATTATTTTATTTATGTCAATTTGTTTGCTTTTTTTTTTAGAATATTCTTTTAATTTTTTTGACAAACTAAAAATGTAAATTTTGAATATTCAAGAATCCGAATTTGGATTCGAGATTCGAAAGAAAATTTTAGATTCGGATTCGAGAAATAGGATTAGATCCATTTCTGTTATCTTCATTAAGTAGAACACTGATTAGTCAGTTATCTATGAACATACAATCACATCTAAGGTGTGTAGAGCAGAGCCTATGTATGATTGGTCAACTGGGGACACAGTTTGGGAGAACAGGTGCCGTTTTAACAAGCTCTGCTTATGCTGTTAACACTTCACGATCTGCCATTGAGGTACAGACGAAATTTTAAAAAGTGGAACCTTTTATAAAATTCAAACATCTGTTGTGGCCAAACCCACCTCGGTGGCGTAGTTGGCTAACGCGCTAGTCGTGTTGAGCTCGACTGCTGAGGACGGAGGAGATCGAGGTTCGAATCTCGGTCGGGTGAACTGAGAGTGGTTTTCCCCTAAATGGTTTTCCACGCTCCATCCACGCAAATGCGGGTTCACTTCCTCTATTTTAACCTTCCCAATTCCTAATCAATTAGCGTGATTAGTACTTAAAAAGCGTATAACCCGAACGGGTAGTAAGACGCGGTGCTAATATTATTATTGTTGTGGCCAACATTGATAAAATATTACTATTTTATAGGTAAGCTAATTATAAGTTAATTTAACTCATGTGACAGCTGGAGATGCCCTTTCTATGAAAGCTGGACTGTATTAAGTAGGATGAAGGTTTGAAGGACACAGAATACTGTAGTGGGCCATGGCTCGTTGATTTGTAGTTTACAGTTTTGTTCGTCCTGCGAGTGTGTGTGTGTGTGTTTGTCTGCGTGTGTATTACTCGATAATATTAGTCCACAAAAGGAATGAGTGTGTATTGATTCTCAACGTCACAACAGCTTGGCAGGAACAAAAGACCATTAATAATCCGGTACTGGCTCACGTCGGGCTTATTGGCCGCTAGGAATTAATACGTTGCGAGATGCTTTTTGTCGTGCTCTTCTAAAACAACCTTATATCCCTTTAGGTGAGATCGTGTTCAATGATTCGTACGCTTATCAAAGAAATCAGGTTAAGTCTTAGATTAAAAAAATGTTAAGGGAGAATATTCGACTCTTTCACTAAAGATCAAATTTTAATTGTTCTCACTGATACGTCTTAATGGGGTAGTGTATGGAACGCTAGCTAAGGCCAGGGTTTTTGAAGTTTTTATACCAAAACATGTGTTTAGTCACAAATAAATCAAACATTTCTCCATTAAAAACATAGAGTTTAATTTCCTTTACTTGTTGATATCAACATTTGTTGAATATCTGTCAAGAGTGTTCTGGAATTTAAATGACAACTTTTTCTCCTCATTTAAAAAGTTTCTCATCTAATGCCGCTATGCTCATGACAGATATTCAACAAATGTTGATATCAATACGTGAAGAAAATTAAACCCTTTGGGCCAGTTTCATAGTCAAATTTAGTACGCCTCAAGTGCGGCGCTACACTAAATACAAGACGACACCTACCTAAACAAGAATGGAATGGGCCAGTTTCCTATGCGAGAACGGCCCATTCCATTCGAGTTTAGGTAGGTGTCGTCATGTACTTAGTGTAGCGCCGAACTTGAGGAGTACTAAACTTGAATATGAAACTGGCCCTTTGTCTCTATTGGATATGCATTTGATTTGTTTTGTAAAAAAAAAAAAAGTTAAGCTGTAAAAACTACAAAAATACTGTCCTTAACTCGCGTTCCCTACATCCCCACTCTAATAAAACAACACGCACATTTGTGAAACCAATGAAACAGTTTTAGAGCGGCGTACATTAGGTGGTGACACAAATACCCGGATTTTACGGACTGGTCCACCATTGACCATAAAATCACAAATGATTGAAGCTGACTTTTAAATCTGAAGTCTATAAAATCAAGGGTCTACTGTATATTCAGAATGTACCACAACAAGGGTGAGGGTCTATTGTTTATTCAGAATGTACCACAACAAGGGTGAGGGTCTATTGTTTAATTCAGAATGTACCACAACAAGGGTGAGGGTCAATTGTTTATTCAGAATGTACCATAAAATGTGTGAGGGTCAACTGTATATTCAGAATGTACCCTAATTTGTGGTACCCAGTTCAGTGATGGACATGATACACAAAAACAATGAAAATATTTCATATAAACATGTACCCCATTTGACCTTGTTTCTGGGCTATATTCATGTTTGTACTCAAGTAATTTGGAGGTGATTAATCTTACAAGAAGTGCTCAAAATATCCACCTTCAGCTTGAATGCAAGCACTGCAATAAATTGTATTTTCGAAAGATTGCGGTATTCTATAACACGATGACGGTTTGCATACAAACGTAGACAAACATGTCTATAACTCGGAAACAAGGTCAAATGGGGCACAAGTTTATTTAAACTTCTTTAATTGTTTTTGTATCTTTTGTCCACCGCTGTGCTCTGTCTCACATATGAACTATATTCATATTAAATTAGTAAGGAGGAGTATAATAATATTCTCAAAGGAACGCTCAATACCAAACAGATATATTGAGAATGTTAAATAAGAACTATGAAAAAGAATAGATATAATAAAAAGAAAGTAATTTGAAGATAAAAAATGAAGATGAAAAATTGACGAAGACAACAGGGAGTATTTATTGACTAAAAATGCTATTTATAAATGGTTAATACTTTAACCTTTGACAACATTTAGATGAAATAATAATAATATTTAGCACCGCGTCTTACTACCCGTTCGGGTTATACGCTTTAAGTACTAATTACTCTAACGGATTAGGAATTTGTAAGGTTGAATTAGAGGAAGTGAACCCGCATTTGCGTAGAGGGAGAGTGGAAACCCATTTAGGGAAAACTACCCCCAGTTCACCCGACCGAGATTCGAACCTCGATCTCCCCGTCCTCAGCAGTCGAGCTCAACACGACAAGCGCGTTAGCCAACTACACCACCGAGGCGGGTCAGTAACTAATATAATTTAAGGTTAAAGGTAAAAATAAAAATAAAAAAAATATTATCTGTCTCTCATGCTACGGTACAGCTAGTATAGATTGAACTAGTGTTAAAATTGGGATCTTTTAATAGGTTTGTATACGAGTAGTAAATGATATTTAACATGCATTCAACACTCAGCTAATTTGATGGGTGATACTGTTTTACAGGCAGTTAGTTTTAGAATGTCGGGATCTAAGGATAATGCTTCCAATCGTAAGTTTTGGCTCCACCCTGAAATGTATTTCTTTAATTAGTTTTTAATACGCGTAAGAGCTGAGAACGTTGTCTAGAGCGGATAAGGGGTAGCAAATGGCATTAATTACGTTATCGATCTTTGGGAAAATCGGGGTACAATGAGTAAGTATGAAACCAAATGTTCAACAACGGTATCGAAGGAAATAGTATCTTAAGATGGAGATGTAGGGATCATGAGAAAATATCAGTGTTTTTGTAGTTTTTATAGTAAAAATTATTTTTATTTTTTCCAAACTAAATCAAATATTGCTCCAGTATAAACCTATTTAATGTTCTTCCCATGTTGATATCAACAATTGTTGAATATCTGTCATGAGATTAAGAGAAAAAAATTATCATTAAATGCCAGGACACCCTTGACAGATATTCAAGAACAGTTGATATCACGTTGTGAAGAAAATTAAACTAAACGTTTATAATCGATACATATTTTATTTGATTAAACAAAAAAAAGTTTTGAAACCAAAACTGTAAAAATACTGACATTTTTTTTTACGTTTCCCACAATCCCACCCTGAATGTCGTAGTAGAATCACAAAACAATAAGTTTAAATTTTTCAATAGTTGTTTCGTGGACCCCCAGGTTGGGAGCTTCCTCTATAGATGATTAGAGTTATACCTACTCTAAAGTGTTTGACCAATAGTTTTATAGAACTAAGGTAGGTTCACACTAATGATGTTTTAATCCGCACCAGTTCGGACAGTTTTTTTGCACCGTGTTATACTACCCGTTCGGGATGAACGAATAATGTACTAATCACGCTAATGTGTTAGGGTTGAGGTTGAGGAAGGTTGAATTTAGAGGAAGCTTACCCCCATTTGCGTGGAGTAAGATTGTAAAACCATGGTGTTAAATGGGTGGCTATAATGTCTACATGGTGTTACATAGTGGCTATAATGTATACATGATGTTAGATGGTGGCTCTAATGTCTACATGGTGTTACATGGGTAGCTATAATGTCTACATGGTGTTACATGGGGGGAGCTCTAATGTCTACATGGTGTTACATGGGGGAGCTCTAATGTCTACATGGTGTTAAACGGGTTGCTATAATGTCTACATGGTATTACATGGTGGCTATAATGTATACATGGTGTTAGATGGTGGCTATAATGTATACATGGTGTTACATGGGGGGAGGGGGGCAACTATAATATCTAAATGGAGAAAGTAGAAGGCTAACAAAAGGTAAGACAAAAAATGGTTACGTTGTTAATGGATGATCCCATTTTGAAAGTTCCCATGTACCTGTACCGTAGTTGAGGTTCTCTACCTTGGCAGGTAGGAGTTCTCGTCCTGGTTAGGTCCCCACCTTCCCGCCGACAAAGCCGCTCAGTCCATTATTGCGGCTCATAAATTGGGCAATAATTCCTAGCCCATCTGTCACAGCATGACTACTTTATTTGACAAGGGGATGGGTGGGAAGGGAACGGGGTGGGGAGAGAGGGAAATAAACATAGATAATTGATATTAATTACCCTCTTTGTAACATTTACACCCCCCTCCCCTCATATATTTAATTACTTTTCTTTTGTAAATTTATTTTCGCAAAAGAAAGTGTTACATAAAAAGATTAATTAATTATAGAAAGTTGAAGCTATTGTGAATATGTAAGTTGTAAATAAATGTTTATATTTAACCCACCTCGGTGGCGTAGTTGGCTAACGCGCTTGTCGTGTTGAGCTCGACTGCTGAGGACGGGGAGATCGAGGTTCAAATCTCGGTCGGGTGAACTGGGCGTGGTTTTTCCTAAATGGTTTTCCACTCCCCCTCCACGCAAATGCGGGTTCACTTCCTCTAATTCAACCTTCCCAATTCCTAATCCATTAGCGTAATTAGGACTTAAAGCGTATAACCCGAACGGGTAGTAAGACGCGGTGCTAAATATTAGTATTATGTTTATATTTAGATTTGAATTGGTATAACAAATGATCGCATCTCTGTTTTAGTGCTCAGAACTCCTCGTTACAGATCCAGAGGTTCCAGGATCGATCCCCGGTGCTTCCAGATCTTTCTGTGGTGCAGTGGATCTGGAACGTGGTCAACTCAGTCTCGTGAGGATAAATGGGGAGCTACTTGAACGGGAAAATCCGTGGCTGCGGTCTAAAAAATACTAAGATAAACGGCCAGAGGGTTCGTTGTGCTGACCGTATGACACCATATTCCCGCGACATGTGGTGGACAATCGGTCGGTATAGCTTCACTTGCGGACTGATGACGTGGCTTTTTGCATAAAAATATCCGTACTCTCTCTAATATGTCACTCTCGAAATTTACCGGACTTCCGATGACGTCGAATCCCGGTCGGGTGTACCGATGGTGCTATTTCTTAAAATAAAAAAATGTTGTGACCTGGCGGTCTAGGGGTAAGGAGTCGGACTTCTATGCTGGCGGCCGGGGTTCAATCCTCGGTCCCGGCACAGATTTATCTGATTACCAAACCCTTCCTTCACTTCTATGGGGAATGCCAGGCCTCCACCGTGGTTCGGATTCCACGTTAAACTGTAGGTCCTCCATTTCATCTCACAATCACTCCACCACTACTTAATAATAATAATAATAACTTAAATGTTTTTTCACGTATTTGCGGGTACATTTTCTCTAAAATTCAACCTTCTTCACCCCTAACACATTATTGTAATTAGAACCCACTTCGGTGGGCCACGTGGTCTAACGCGCTACTATCGCAGTAGACTAGACTGCAGAAGACGGGGAGATTGAGGTTCAAATCTCGGTCGGGTGTACTGAAGACGGTTTTTCCTAAATTATTTTTCCGCTCTCCCTCCACGCGAATTAGGATAGATTTCCTCTAAATATGACCTTCATAATCCTTCAAATCATTAGCGTAATTAGTAAATAAACGTTTATTATGATTATTATTATTATTATTATTAGCACCGCGTCTTACTACCCGTCCGGGTTATACGCACTTACGCTAATGTGTAATGGTAGGGTGATTGTGAGATGAGATGGAGGACCTACAGTTTAACGTGTGATCCGAACCACGGTGGAGGCCTGGCATTCCTCACATTCACAAGATGTCATGTCGGAGGTGAAGGAAGGGTTTGGTAATCAGATAAATCTGTGCCGGGACCGAGGATTGAACCCCGGACCTCAGCACAGAAGTCTGACACCTTACCCCCTAGACCACCAGGTCACCAATAAACGTATAACCCAAATGTATAATGAGACGTGTTGTTTTTAAAAAAAGTCTTAAATCCTTCAGCGCTCAGCTATAGCTCTTAAATGTTACTTTAAATACTGTTTTTTTTAACCTCGATTTAGTAGTTTGAGTACCATCATAAAACATTCACGAATGTAGACCTTTGTGGTCTGTTTCAGACTACAGGTGAATATTAGTCTATCTAAAAGTCGCCTTAGCAGTTTGCCTAGTCATCCTTTCCTCCCGGTTGCTATTATAGAAATATTTTTTTTATAGGAATAACGTTCGTCATCCATTCTCGCACTATTTCTGAAATTGATGTAACCTGAAGCTTTTTTATTCTTAATTATTTTTTTATAACCCATCAATACAAATCCCACTCCTTTCCTAAAAAAAATATGTTAATTATTTAATCTGTTTGTTTACTTGTTTTCCGGGGATCGAATGTTTAAACATTTCCGGGTGAAACAATAGATGGATTGGAGCAAAAAGTGGAATATTTATTATTTATTTATCGTATGTCATTGCTGAACAGGAAGAACATGATATCCAGTCCGGTCGCCTGTGAGTAGACTATTATTATTATTAGCATCGCGTCTTACTACCCATTCGGGTTGCACGCACTTACGCTAATGTGTAATGGTAGGGTGATTGTGAGATGAAATGAAGGACCTACAGTTTATCGTGGGATCCGAACCACGGTGGAGGCCTGGCATTCCCATAATTCACAAGATGTCTTGTCAGAGATGAAGGAAGGGTTTGGTAATCTGATAAATCTGTGCCGGGACCGAGGATTGAAACCTAGACACCAACACAGAAGTCTTACACCTTACCCCTAGACCGCCAGGTCACCTCAGAGTAGACTATTCGTCGCTCTGGTGGCAGAGAGCTTTGTCCAGGCTATACCAATGAAAGTTGTATACAAGTCATACCCCCCATGAAACGACGTGATGAGAGTGATCATAAAGTTGTGGGTGACTGGCTGTATTAAACCTAATTTACCAACCCCTGGTGACCTTTGGAATAGTTCCCAATTAAGAAGGGGGTGGGGGGGAAACCAAGGTACCAGCCTGGAATCGAACTCTGGAAACCTTAGGTACACCGACCACTACAAAAGGTTGCGATTATTTCCTATCTCCTTTGCTGCAACTAAACTTATCTTATACTACAGTAGCCCCATGGCTTCTTTGGTGCTGAATGACAGCTCATAGCTGACAGCTGACAGTCAACATTTATGTCATTTAAGACTGTCAGAGGTGACAGCTGTTAAACACATGTTTTTTGCAGATCATATGGTTGGGCGTAGGGATACATAATTTGGTCTGGTAGCTTTTCAAAGCCGTCAGCTGTCAGTCAACACTAGAGAAGCCATGGGGCTATTGTACACTCCACCTCCTGTTTAACTCTGACTTGTTCTTACAAACGAGTCCAAATAATTATCCTCCAAATGCTAATTTTGGGATTGTTAGAGTATTGTATACTTTCAACCTGGTTGCTTTTTGTACTTGTATTATTTTTTAATCGCCACGTCTTACTACCTGTTCAGTTTATACACATATATGATAATTACTCTACTGGGGTAGAGATGAGTAAGGAAACATTATAGAGGTAATATACCCGCATTCACGTGGAAGAATAGTGGGAAACCATTTAAGGAAAGCGCCTCAATAGACCCTATCGGGATTTGAACAAAAATCTCCCCGTGTTCGGTAGGCCTGTTCAACACGATAGTGACACCTTAGACCATTCAACCACTGAAGCGGGACTCTTTGTAACTCACCTGAATTTGTTTCAGAATATTAATTAATAATCCTAGTTTTTTTTTAAAGTGTTAATTTTTCACTGAATCTTTTTCGCCCTCATAATATGATGCATGGACTCGAGTGTAATTGACATATTCAATTGTTATAGTTCTTTTAATATGTTGTTATTATTATATTATTATAAGCACCGCGTCTTACTACCCGTTCGGGCTATACGCACTTTACGCCAATGTGTAATGGTAGGGTGATTGTGAGATGAAATGGAGGACCTACAGTTTAACGTGGGATCCGAACCACGGTGGAAATCTGTGCCGGGACCGAGGATTGAACCCCGGCCGCCAGTACAGAAGTCTGACACCTTACCCCTAGACCGCCAGGTCACCCTTCTTTTAATATGAATTTTAATTTTGCTGCGTATGGGTGTTTATCCAAAGTCTTGAATTCACTGCAAGAAATAGTCTTATCATAATCTCCATATTTCTACGTTTCCATTTATATAATTCTTTAAATCATAGAACAATTCTTTTGAGTCAAATAAACAAGCGCCATATTTTTAACAATACCTTCCTTATACTCAGGGAAAAAAAGTCTTCCCTATTGAGGGACTGTCAGTAAGACCCGGAAATACATGGCTAGTTCTCGTTACTCTTTGCGTGGATGCTGGTACATTTCATTAAAATTCCCTCCTATAATGCTCTTTTATTATATTGGAGCTTAATTTTATTCACGCGGTGATATCAACAGTTGTTGAATATAATTCTGTCAAGGACGTCCTGGAATTTAACGACAACTTTTTCTCTTCGTTTAAAAAGTTTCTCATCCAATGCCGCTATGCTCATGACAGATATTCAACAACTGTTGATATCACTGTGGGAAGTAAATTAAACTATATATTTCTACTGGAGAAATATTTTATTTAATTTCACCAAGAAATTCTCTTGACATAAAAACTGTAAAAAAAAACCACTTACCTTTTCTTGACTTCGCCAAACTCCCACCTTTATTCGATGGCCAGAAAATAAAATTCATTTGATGCATCATATCTAGTTTCTCACTAATTATCAGTACACACACAGAATGTTTCAATGAAAGCGTGCAAACATTAAACAGGACATCGGGGATGCTCTACCGAACATTTTGAGATAGTTAACGTGTGGTCTAAGAAGCTAGCTAAGGGGGAAATGGGTCTAAACATGGGGGGGCAGAGCCTGAAGGCTATTTCGTATGGAGATATCCCAAACCACTTGTGTATGAAACCCCAGTGGACACAGATCTGGAAATGGTTGCCAGGATTGTCGTCGCCTGTGATGTGATTCGCAACACGCACGGGATATTTGAAAGGGTGAGGCAGAATTTCGTGCGCCGATGTCATGCTTGCATTGGGGTTGGTGGCCGTCATTTTGAGCAACTGTTGTGAGGTACGAAATGGTAGGTTTCCTTCTGTTAATAATAATAATAATATTTGGCACCGCATCTTACTACCCATTCGGGTTACACGCTTTAAGTTCTAATTACTCTAATGGATTAGGAATTGGGAAGGTTGAATTAGAGGAAGTGAACCCGCATTTGCGTGGAGTGAGAGTGGAAAACCATTTAGGAAAAACCACCTCCAGTTCACCCAACCGAGATTCGAACCTCGATCTCCCCGTCCTCAGCAGTTGAGCTGAACACGACAAGCGCGTTAGCCAACTACGCCACTGAGGCGGGTGTTTCCTTCTGTTAGTCAATGATATGTTATACTGTACAGTACTACCTCTACGTAATGTTACAACTACATGTAAATAAATTACATGTATTGATAATCTGCAAATAAACCAAACATTAGTAACAGTGTTAGACATGTTTAGGCCCATATCTCACTCTGGTTTCACAGACCACACGTTACCTATATCAAAATGTTTGGTAGAGCATCCCCGATGTCTTGTTTAATTTTTGACCACTTTAATTTAAACATCCTGTATGTTTATTTACAATACAAAATATTGATATAAAGGTGCTGTACACTCTGTTTATGGTGCAAGCTCACAGTCTTACGGGTTCCAGTGGAGTCCTATATATATGCACCATGGTGGAAACAAACTCGGTAAGCTTGCTAGTTTTCATAGTAAAATATCTCTCGTCAAACCGTTTAATTTGCATCTCTTGTGCTAAATGAACTTCAAACATATTTTAACTATTTATAAATATACCAAAACCAAACCCCCTTTTTTATATTGTTTTTTACATTATGTACTGAACTCTTTAAAAAAAACATGGTATTTATTCGATAACCTCCACTGATGGATCAAAGAATATGAGAGTTAAAATTTTTCCCAATTTAGATGAGTAGGTAATATATTTAATTTAAAATCTATATGGAGTATAAGAATATAAAATAATTATTTTTCTTCTGTAATCATCCAATTTATAAACGCTTTTTTTATATCAATTATGTACGATTGGCACTCAAAACACATTTTTTTTTAAAATAAAATTTTTCAGGTTTAAGATTAGGCTTAAAAAAATTCTTCAATCCTCAGCGTGGAAAAGTAATTATATTATATATAATTGAACTTTGTTAATTGATATTTAGTCATTACAAATTTACTATTATCCTAGTTAGATTTATAAAATAACAAACGAAGTGTAAAGGGAGTAAAGTCACATTACATACATTTTCCAGGACAATACATTTTATAGCTGATATCCCATTGGACCACAACAAATTTATTTTATTTTTAGATTAATTTAGATATGACAGATACCTCTTTTAACTATAATATAAAAGTTCCTCATAAAGGTATCATTATTGTCTAATAGATGGCACCACTTACTCAATTTGAATTGAAATTAGACTTTAATCTTTTTTTTTGTTGTAGGCTCACTCTTTAAATATTTATCCCAAATATTCGTAATATATGGTCTAACGCACTAATCTAGTGTTGGACTAGACTGCCGAAGACTGGGAGATCGGGGTTCGATCTCGTTCATGTGCACGGAATTTTTTCTTAAGTGGTTTTCAACTCTCCTTCCACGCAAATTTGTGTGAATTTCTTCTCAATTAAGCCTTCCTAATCCCTAACCCACTAATATAATTAGTACATAAGCGTATAGCCGAAATGAGTAGTAAGACGCGGTGCTATATATGTATGTATCATATTATTTAAATTGAAAAAAAAAGACACCTGGACACGTGAATCGAACCCATGACCTTTGACTTAATACCACGATGCTCTAACCACTGAACTATTCAGAGGCTATCCCGTTTCCCAGGGTCATTCTTGACTCATATTTTAAGGCAGAGTCTGTGATGGACGTGTGGAAATCGTCAGCTTCATTGATCATGATAGCTCGTGATCTTAATTGATCATCATATTATGTATCTGATTATTTCCCCACGCCCATCACAGACTCTGCCTTAAGATATGATTGTAGAATAACCTTGAGCACGGGACTATTCCTGGATAGCTCAGTGTTTAGAGTATTGGCGTACTAGGCTGAAGATCCTGGTTTCGATCCCCGTGTCTGAGTGTATTTATCAAATTTTGAACAACTAAATATAGTTTTAATATTGTTTTGAGTGTTTATAGGAATTAGAAGTGTAGTAGCAGCATACCTTATGTAGTAGGTTTGTACTAGTGATGACTACAATCGAGTAAAAATAATCGAGTAACTCGATTGTGTTGTGTAATCGGAAGTACTCGATTCTTCCGGGATTACCCGAGTAACTTTACTCGGACCTAGTTATTCTTTTATTTTCTCTTTTCTTACCAGCTAAGTGAGAATCGACCTTATTGGCTGGACTGTTTACCATGGTATTTCCATTTAAAAGGCATATTCCCTTAAAGCTCATTTTTCACCAACAGTTTTTGCTGATACGCAAAAATGACCCTTTATGGTTTAAATGTTGCACATGGGTTTTCAATACAAAATACTCGCAGATGTAAGGTACACAATCGAAAAGCATGCTAACCAAGCTTATCACATTTCAGATTCTTTTTTAAAAGCACTCGATGAAAGTTATTCGAATTATTTTTTTTACTCGTCACCTCGGCAGTCTCATTTCCACAATCGCATATAACAAAACTAATTACTGTCTTTATTAATTATTTTATTGATTATAATTTCTCCTTAGTAAAATAAGAGTATTTATAAATTGAAACTAATTAGAGTAAGTTAAAAATTAGATTAAAAAAACCTGTTTTCACTTTTAAAAAGGTACAATTATTATCAATTCCTTAAACATGAATGTCTAAAGAAAAGTTTATTTTATTAAAAAGAGCACAAAACAATTATTTTTTAGGCACTTCTTAAAACGCATACTTTAATATTAACTGTACATGCAAAGTGAAACCTGAAAATAAGGGGGAGGGGGGCTGGAGGTCACTGTCAGTGTCGACTGACTACTACAGGAAGAGATGGACTTTTTATTAGTTTCGAGTTCCATCGCAAGACTCCCGAGAAATATTGTCCAACCGACTGCCACGAGACGATTCGAGTAGATGATTCGCTAATAATTACTCGAGTAATTTTACTCGATTGTTGAACTCACTCGATTGTGCCCATCACTATCCTGTACCAACACAGCATTGTTGTGTTAGTACCAGAAGCCATTAATTCACGCATTATACCAACCAAGCACTTCAGTTTAATATACCCATTATGTTGAAGAAATCAAAAGTTTTTTTTTGAAAAATAAATACAGTTATTATAAGTACAATTTGACATATTAACAATATATATTGACGCTTTATTGACAAGTATACAGGGCATACAATTTCTGTCGCTAAGTCATAAAACTTCAAAAGAATATTTGTGAAGGCCAAAATTTATTTTACAAAATCATACTAATATATTTAGTATAGAATTTCTTCATCTTTAAGAACATAACTGTTTATAGGTCAGCATATATGTATCAATTATTTTTATTAATTTATAAAAATTTGAGTGCCTTAAAAGGTTATTTTTAATTTTAAGATTTGATCTTTGGCGAATAACAGGGTGACATAGGCTTACTACTTTCAAACTATATTTTCACATTCAAACCTACTTTTACAATCATAGTTTTTTTTAATATGTGTGTATTGCTTGTCATTAAGGGCACTACGCAATAGCTAGGCTAAGCATTGCTTGAGTGTTAAGTTAGAAGTTTTTTTGCTGTATAGTTTTAAGGTGGGAATGTAACTTAGGCTGGTATTACACTATCACATTTCTGTCAAATTTCTTTGATCAAAGATCTGTGATGTAACTTTGATGACTCCTCAAAGATCTTTGATCACAGAAATATTTTACAAATCTTTGATCACATATTTTCGTTATAGAACATGCTCTAAGGTTTGATCAAAGAAAATGGCGCCTGAAAGATTATCCTGCATGTGCGAATCAATCATAGCATTTCTTAGGTGTGTATTTTTTTTTAAATTAATGAAGTGACTTTTGCTACCAAATATTTAAAAGTTTCACCGTTCATGCGTAAATATTTTTGATAAGATTCCGGATCTTCAGTTTGAAGTTCCTTTACCAGGCAACTGTTAATCCCTCTTGAATTTCGTCTCCCAACCCAAGATAGAATCCACAATCATTTAACAGGTTTTCTTCTAGTTCCAAGCAGCAATGAGATTATCACAGTAACACTCACAGTCGCTGCACTTGGAATTAAACCATTGGAGTCAATTATTTTAATAACATATATTGTCGCGACTGTGAAAGAAATGTGATGTTGTATAATAACACATCTTTGATCAAAGACGGCGTTAAATCTTTTAACATATATTTGATCAAAGAAATATATGTAATATAGTTCTTTGCTCAAAGAAAAATGTGATAGTGTAATACCGGCCTAAAGCAAGAAAAGGCAAGTGTTTTTGCAGCTCTTATAGCAAAAAAAAATAAAAAAAATATTGCTTTAGTAGATAAATAAAATTTAATTTTCTTCACGTGGTGATATCAACAGTTGTTGAATATATATCAAGGATGTCCTGAAATTTAATGACAACTTTTCCTTTTCATTTAAAAAGTTTCTCATTTAATGCCGCTATGCTCATGACAGATATTCAAAAACTGTTGGTATCACCGTGTGAAGAAAACAAAGCTTTATATTTCTATTGGAGCATTATTTGATTTATTTTGGCAAAAAAAAATTGATATAGAGACTGCAAAAACACTTATATCTTCTTACGTCCACTACACTCTCCATCTTAACTCTCCACTAAAAACTTTACTTATGCTCTGACGCCACTTCTTGGTCAAATTGCCACGTACTTATCCCAAAAAAACAAATTTCCCCACTCAAACAACGCTAAGCCTCTTACTTGTATACAGCCCATATTCTTTCCCATAAAATTTAGCCTTCTTTCTCAAAATCTCACTAAACAACTATCAATTACTCAATATTGGTACAGTTAGTTGTTGTTTTAATATTCTGTACATTTACACTTTATTTTCAGGCAACAAACATAGAGTATTTATAAAATGTCAAAGAAACACACAAAAATTAATGAATATTTTTTTTATATATAAACAAATAATAATATGTTCACTCTGATTCTGACATATACATTTATATAATATTTATATTTATATTATTATATAGGATTTATTTTGAAAGTCATTGTTTCTTTTGTTTGTTTTTTTATACATTAATTTATATCCCAGGTTGGCAAACTGGTTCCTAGATTTTTAGAAAGGGTGACATTTTTCAAATCAAGCAGCTGCATAGGAAGCCATTAACTAATATTTATAGAAAAAATAATACTAGGCCCATTTTTAATCAAATGAATTACTTTTTAAATAGTGATTAAAGGCTAATTAGCGTCGCAACAAAACATAAATCAACACATTTGGTACGATTTCTGTATCGGTTTAAAAATAATAACGCGTTAAAAAGAAAACATATTTTTTTTCAAAGAGTGTCGTGTCGTGAAGTGTTGCCAGGGTAATTAGAGCTTGTTAAAACGGTACCTGTGATATGTTCTCTCCCACTCTGTCCCTATTTGACCAATCATACATAAGATCTGCTCTACACACTTCCCATAGGAATGTGTTTTCATTGATACTCGGCCAATGAGTGTTCTAATTAGTGATGAGACCAAATCACATGTACAGTTCAAACTAACTATATTTATCTTGACAGAAAGACACGTCATTCTTTTCAAATTTTAAAAATAAAAAATATATAAATACAGTTGAATAAAAATTGTTATGAAATATTCCTAGCCAGCTGTTCGATCAAAATATGTATATGGTCAATATAACTTTCATTTGGCGAAACATTTTTCTCTCGCCAGTTTTGAAGTCCTGGGTTCGAGCTTGACTCGATATTATTCTCTAATATTGCCACAGCACCCACCAAGCAGGAGGAGATGCACACATATAAATAACACACGGCATCTTCCTGGTCACTGAAACCCCCCCCCCCCTTCCCTCCTTTATAAATGCCCGTACAAGAAACATGTCATCTGGAGTCAAAGGTCATAAAATTGTCTTCCACCGAGTTCATCAATCAGTATACTCCATCCATTATTTACTGGGCCTTTCTGAACCAAAACAATAGTCATATTCCCATGCGCCAGTGCTACTGTTAATATTAACATGAAATAAACTTGTTAGTAAAATTTAAGCCGGAGCTTTCAACAGTTATACACACTGTCGATGACGTATGCGTGGTTAAAGCTGGATATATATGACATTGTATAACAGCTGCCCAAAAGACCCTCGAAATAATGGCTGAACTATATGATATATTCGTAAGTAAGATCAACCTTTCTTTTTTATTTGAATTAACTGAAATTTAAAAAAAACCACTTAGATAAAGACACATTATTTTTTAATATCCTTGCTTCCATTGCGTGATTCTCGAGGCGTTGTACCTCCGTTTGAAAATAAAAGATGATAGTTTAGCCATTAAAAATTGTAATTAAAAGCTTTTGTTTAATGCAAGCAAGCAAAGACATCATAAAATTGTATTAACATAAACACATTCTGTTATATATATATATATATATANATATATATATATATATATATATATTACTGATCAAATTAATATCAGTTTTATATAGTAGACTATATTAATGAGTATCAGTATAGGCCTATAACTTTTTATATATATGTGTGTGTGTGTGTGTGTGTATTAGTGGTGTCGTTCACATATACTCGTATAAAGATAGATATAATAGACATGTTCGTGAAAATATTCAGGCTATATAAGTTTTATATATTTATATATATTAGAGATGGGCCTTGAATCCTAGAATACTAAAAAATACTACAAATTTGGTTGAAGTAAAAATATTTAATATTTAATTTAAAAAAAGGGTTTTTAAAACTTGGGGTTACTGACCAATGATATTTTGTTTGTCGTGTATATTACGTCATAGGCCTAAAACAACGAAGCGATCATTCTTTAAGTAAATTAATAATTATATTAATACAATTCTGCCCTTTGTTGTAATTTTGTTACTCTCCCAATTACATAAGTCTATATAATTCCTTTCAACTGCTTAAAATTGTTATATCAAGTCAAAGTTTTAATATTATATTAGATATGGTTACTTTTAAGATTTTAACGAATCTTGTGAATACCATAAGATTCGAGGAATGGAAGATTTGAGATTCAAATCCTTAAAACACATTTTTCAAAATTTCAAATGAAATTTGTTTTAGGGCTTTAATAATTCTAGTTGGTGGTTCAGAACCAGTTATAATTAAAGGATTTACTTAACAACCAGGCCCCAGACCAGTAATTTAAACTAAACAATGTATGAATATTAAAATGAATGGATTATAAGAAATAATGTTAATATTTAGTTAATATTTATATTTATAATATTCTATTCTCCTCTTATATTGAGATTTTTTTCTAAGATTCGGAATCAAGATTCGAGATTCGTAGATAAATTGGAGGTTCATAAAATAGTGGGCTCGAACAAAATCCTATATATATATATGTCAATGGCGGTTCTAGAATTATTTATTTCCAGCGGAATCAACACTAGACAGGATTGTACTAATAGACCGTTCATTTCCACTCAGTAAAAAACTTGCAGCCAGGGCACACTGCATTATTGTGTGTGTGGCTAGTCAAATGGATATTCAGGGGGGGGGCTGGTGACCAGTCACTCTTTTAGTGTAGAGGAACTGACCATCGAACAGATATAGGAATTTGATCAACTCCGTGTGTTTTACAAGTGATTTAAAAAAAGGTTGACCTCACAACGCTGGTCACACTCGAAATAAAACAACCCGCCTTGCATTAGGTTAAGACAGGCAATTACAAAGAGATTGTGTGGACAGCGGCTGTAGGAAGCGATGGATAGACAGATATTTTCAATAATAATAATAATTATTATTATTGATTCCCATTTATAAATTCATACTTGAGTGTTTTTCAAAGGATTTTGAACAACAAAATATAAAGAATGGAGCAGACAAAAATATTATATTTGAAAGTCAACTGACATATAAAAAATACAATTTTTTTTAGTACCGTGTTTTACCAACCATTCAGGTTAGGCTATACGCTAATGAACTAATCACGCTAATTATAAAGGTTATATTTGGAGGAAGTTTACCCGCATTTGCGTAAATGAAGAGTGAAGAACCATTTGGGGAAAACCAGCCTCAGGTACACCCGACCGAGATTCAAACCTCAATCTCCCCGTCATCGGCAGTCTAGTGCAGCAAGAGAGTAGCGTGTGAGACCACGTGGCCACGGAAGCGGGTAAAAAAAACTTGTGATTTGAATAGCCCAAAGAAGCGTCTATACATCTCATTACATAAAAACTATTTAAAATTATTTTGAAACCATTTCGTTGAGATTATAATTTTGACTAAAATATTTCTTTATTAAGCACATAATCCTGCTATTGGTTTTTAAAAGAAAATATAAGTATAAATTGAAATAATGATTCATAATTTGGAAATTATAATAAAAAAAACTGACAATTCTACAGTGGTACTAGGTCACCTGGTGGTCTAGGGGTAAGGTGTCAGACTTCTATGCTGGTGGCCAAGGTTCAATCCCCGGTCCCGGCACAGGTTTATCTGATTTCCAAACCCTTCCTTCACCTCTGACAAGACAACTTGTGAATGTAGGGAATGCCAGGCCTCCACCGTGGTTCGGATCCCACGTTAAACTGTAGGTCTCTTACTACCCGTTCGAGTTATACGCACTTACGCTAATGTGTAATGAGTGGTAGGGTGATTGTGAGATGAAATAGAGGACCTACAGTTTAACGTGAAATCCGAACCACGGTGGAGACCTGGCATTCCCCACATTCACAAGATGTCTTGTCAGAGATGAAGGAAAGGTTTGGTAATCAGATAAATCTGTGCCGGGGCCGAGGATTTAACCCCGGCCGCCAACACAGAAGTCTGACACCTTACCCCCTAGACTACCAGCTCACCAAGTTAGGATACAACCAGCTTCTGAAAATAACTTAAAAATCTCCAAGTATGCAACGTCGTTAAATACCTTATTTCCTACATGGACCCTCTTTATAGTAAAATAGGAAAAAAGGCCTTCCAGATGGTTAATTTTAAGAAAACTGAGCTATACTTATATAAAGATACTATTTGACAGGATATATAAATTATATATATATTAAAATATGATAGTGATAAAGCTCAAACGATTTGACTAGAAGTTAAATTACCACAATTTTCCGTTTCCGCCAGCTTTCCCCACAATTCTCCTGTGTAATTCCCTTTATGTTTCCCGCGTCACACGATCATATCGCTGAGTCAACGTAGGCCTATCGCTGTAATATCGGCAATGATAGTTCCCCGTAATAGTTTAATATTCAAAACATCAGGGTGATATTTAAAGCCATAAAACTCAGTATCCCATTAATGGAATGTTGCCAGGATGTGCAGAATTAGTTCAAACTGTGCCTGTGAATTGTTCTTATCACTCAGTATAACACTCATTGACAGTGTCGTGTAGTGGAATGTTGCCAGGGTAAGCAGAGTTAGTTTAATCTGTACCTGTAACTTATTTTCATCACTCAGTAGAACAATCATTGGTCAGATATCAGCTAACATACATTCCCATAGTAGGTGTATAGATAAGATTGGTCAAATAGGAACCAAGTGATTGAGATCCATTCGCAGGTACCGTTTTAACAAGCACTACTTATCCTGGCAACACTTCACTACACACCACTGGTTCTTAATGTGTTTAAAGTCGCGAGAATATTTGCCTCATTCTTAACTTTGCCAGCGGCATTGAGATAAAGTTGCAAGCAGAGTGATCGTGTGAAACGGGCAGTATTTTGCTACAAGGAATAAGGTTTGATTAAAGGGGAGGTATCGGATGCCCTCCCCTCTTCCCCCACATCCCATATATATATATAGTGTGTGTGGCGACATATTTAAACGTGTTGATTCACACAAAAAGCTAAGCTATGCCTTGTTATGCTGCGATAGATTCTAACCGATTGCCGGCCAAGCAATATTTCCATCTTCCACCTTGAGCCATAATACGTTGCGCATGCGCGTTACACAGCTTGGGCAACATATTCAACAGACGCAGCGCCGAATTGTTGGAAATAACCAGACAAGTGTTGTAGTTTCGTTTTCAGTTTGTTTCACGTGGATCCAATTGATATGCATCTGTACAACGTCGTCTTTAGTCGGGGATAACGGTTCATAAACCTCGTCTCTATTCAATCTAGATTAGTTTTTGGAATTGTCCTAATCTACTTCCAAGTCTCGCTGAATTAGGGGGTGAGATCGGCGAATGTTTCCCCGTTGCAGGTTTATTTGGTGAGCCCAGATCCGTCCTCCACCTGATAAATTTTCTTCATCTTCCAAAACAGCTGCTGATAGCAGCAGCTCCTTTTCCTCGGTACTTATCTTAAACAAGACATTTTGGAGAATTCCATTCACTGGAGCAGACCAGAAAGGTGCCACAGGGAATTCTGGAGGGGGAACAGAAACCATATTTTAGCTTAGAATTGAATGTGAAACCAAACTGACAAAACCTTAGCATAGCTTAGCGTTCTGTGTGAACCGGCCTCGGTGGAGGCGGCACCCTCCAGTTTAACGGCACCCTAGGCGGCCGAGACGCCACCCTCACGTTATTCAATCCTCAGGGAGGTGGGACGCCAGACTATCCAGCCACACTCGCAGGAGTGGAAACCACCACCCCCCCGGTATCTCTGAAGCACCCTAGGCGGGTGTTAGTTGAGGAGGCGTGACGCCACCTCCGGCCTCTACCAGCACCCCGGCGGTGGGTGCGGGGGCCGGTATCACGAGAGGCGGGGCGGCGAGAAGGGCCGGTGCAGGGTGAGCGGGAGCGGGTGGGAGATGGGCGGAGAGTGAGCGCCCAGACTGATGCTCGAGTCGGAGGTGGTGGAGGCGGCGGCCGGACTGTGGGGCGGCTCCGGGGGCCGCCGCGGCGAGTGATGGGACGACAGTTGGGCGGCTAGCTGCTGTTGCTGCATCCTAGAACACATCATCACAGTCTGGTTAGTGGACGAGTTGGCCTTACTACCCGCCAGGGGTGTCCTCATATCTACACTAAGGGGGTAGGGACCGGGGAGGTTGGATTTAGAGGAAGTGTACCTATATTTGTGTGGAAGGAGAAAGGAAAACCATCTAGGAGATATCACTCTATATTGACCTAACCATGATTTGAATCCCGAGCTTCCCATCATTGTCAATCTAGTCCAACATGAAAGTGATGCCTTAGACCATCATACCACCGATGTAGATAATTAATATCCATAATAATTACCAGCTTCGGTGGCCGCATGGTCTCTCGCAGTAGACTAGACGGCCGATAACGGGGAGATCAAGGTACGAATCTCAGTCGGGTGTACTGAGGGTTTTTTCCGAAATCGTTTTCCAGTCTCCCTCCACGCAAATGTGGATACACTTCCTATAAATATAATCTTCTTCGTCCCTAACCCATTAATATAATTAGTACATAAGTGCATAACCGGAAAGGGTAGTAAGATGCGGTGCTAAAAAAAAACCACAGAGGCGTAACGAGACAGTAATGGGCCCATCGAAAAATTTCATGGGTCGGGGGGTTGGGGTAAGAAAATAAAAATCGTCACGTCAACAACATATCAATTTAATACCTACATTAAATAACTATTGTTTGGAGAATATTTAGTATTTTAATATAAATCAGGGTGACCTGGCGGTCTAGGGGTAAGGTGTCAGACTTCTATGCTGGCGGCCGGGGTTCAATCCCCGGTCCCGGCATAAATTTATATGATTACCAAACCCTTCCTTCACCTCTGACAAGACATCTTGTGAATGTGGGGAATGCCAGGCCTCCACCGTGGTTCGGATCCCACGTTAAACTGTAGGTCCTCCATTTCATCTCACAATCACCCTACCATTACACATTAGCGTAAGTGCGTGTAACCCGAACGGGTAGTAAGACGCGGTGCTAATAATAATAATAATAATAATAATAATAATAATAATAATAATGATAATAATATAAATCAGATAAATAAGAATAAATACAAAGGTTATAAATGTGTTTTCCAAAATTCTGAGTATTGAAGACACTACTGGAAATTTTGAAAATTGAATTATTGAAACATTAAAATACGCTTTTATTTAAATTATTTCTCTCATCGAGGGTTTTAATAAAAGAATTAAGTTTTAATATGATTTTTATTCAGATCGCTCAGCGTACCGTTGAAAATCGTTCCACGTGCCACTCTTGAAGGTTGCACACCCCTGGTTTATATATTGTTAAATATTTACTTTACCTAAAAATATGCACAGAGATTTTTAGTATAATAAGAAATTATGCACAGTAGAATCATTATTGAGTAGCTTTTAATTGAATGGTGAGATATTTAAAAAGCAAATACAACACATTAATTTTGGTTGGGTGTTATTTCGTGCCCTAGTCTGCGGAATTTACTCCATCTAAGCAATCCTATACCTACGTCACTGACAACAAACTTATGTCAAGTGATATTCAAAATGGCACCTTTGACGCTGAAACTGACCTGCAGGAAGAATAGGTTGGTTTTTGGACAGAAGAGATGATCGTTCAAAGACCGTTGGACTATCGACAAATAAACCGGTCCGTCTCACTCGATGGAAAGGTTTTCAAGTGTATCTGAAACGGGAGAGGGGGATCTACACACCTTACCCCTCCTCTCCCCCTCACATGGCCTAATCTGCTCCCTTATTTACCTTCCACCGATTGACGATAGACGGCAGCAGTGGCTGAGAATCGTGGATGACAATCACTCTATTATCTGTAATTCCCTTTTTAAACGTTTCCAGGAATCATCCCATTTTTTTAAAACATGATTGATGTAAAGAAATGTCTTATTATTATTATTATTATCATCATTAGCACCGTGTCTTACTACCCATTCGGGTTGTACTCACTTACGCTAATGTGTAATGGTAGGGTGATTGTGAGATGAAATGGAGGACCTACAGTTTAACGTGGGATCCGAACCACGGTGGGAGGCCTGGCATTCCCCACATTCACAAGATGTCTTGTCAGAGGTGAAGGAAGGGTTTGGTAATCAGATAAATCTGTGCCGGGACCGGGGATTGAACCCCGGCCGCCAGCTATGTCTTAATAAAATGTGCGTTTTGAATATTGGACAGTGGTGGTTCATAGAATGTTGCTTGGGGTAGATTCACTGGACGGGACTATCAGCGTGTTAAAGCCCTTCTCTAGTCGAACGTGGCTGCGTTATCTGATAGCGCGTCGTCTTAATTGATCACTTATGTGTAGCTGAGGATTTCCACACGTCCGTCTCAGACTTTGCCTTAAAATATGAGTGAAGAATGACCCTGGGCACGGGACGAACCCTGGATAGGAGCATTGGCGTACTAAGCCAAAGGTCCCGGGTTCGATTATCGTCTCTAAAGGTCATTTTTTCAACTTAAACAAATATGATATTTAGATACGGCTATAACCGTACTTAACATCTATAATAGTTTGGCTATGTGATCCATTTAGGGCCGATCTTATGATTCCTGGATAAATATTAATTTGGTCGATAAATATTATATCTGGTCGATAAGTTAAAATTGCTTCTCATGACCGCCAGATAGCATTTATCTGACAGATAAAGTGTATTTATCAACCAGATTTTTATCGGGAGGTTTTTAAGTACCTGATAACTTTTATCTGAAAGCTAAAATGGTCGTTACCATAGTGACGCGTTGTTTTTCGTGATGTTTCGCCTATCAGAATCTGTTTTTAAGTTAAAATCTTGGCTCACGTGTTTAGTAGGCACAGGCCTAGGCTCTAACTATATATAAAGATAGAACGTTTAATTCATACGTTTATATAAACTGACAAGCTATTTGTAGAATTATAGTTATTTTAAGAACAAATTATTGAAATGTGAGTACAATAAATGAAATTTTGTAGACATTGTACCAAATTATTGATCACATTTTGGCAGATACCGAAATTAGTACTTGCAAGACAACCTAGCTACTGCGTCCACGTAACGCCATCTGTTTACTCGCACTTATCTAGCCACCATTGTTTGACAAATGTTGAGCATTGTAGCCACTAGCCAGGTTATAGAGGTAGCAACAGGGTCCATACGCATGCGCACACCAATAAAAACAGAACCAACCTTGCGTTTTTCTAACCTTTATCTGGTCGCTAACTTTATCCTCCCGATAGCAATATTCATCCGGTAGTCATAAGACCGGCCCTTAGCCCTTTAAGCTAATGAGAACACAATCGCTCGCTACATTATCGTGTGTGTGGTCGGTCGAACTAATAGAGGAAGGGAGGGGGCTTAAAAAAATAGTTTTGTACAGGTTACCAAAAAATAATAAGGACAAAAAAATGATTTATTTTATTATCATAATAATTTTGCAGTCAACATTAAATCGTTTGTAGTGTGTACAAAACTTGTTTTTTCTGTGTTTGCTTGGAATTAAACAGCGAGTAAAACCATTAACTAGAAAGTCGAGACAGGCCTAATTTTATAGAACTTTTAGTCTTGAATATATTTTATATTTTATCACGATAATTTACAGCCATTGCTGCAACAAATCTTTAGTAGCTATTAATTTATTTCAATAATATTTTTTTAACCCCGCATCTTACTGCCAGTTCTGGCTACACGATTATGATTAGGGATTAGGAAGGTTATATTTAGAGAAAGTGTACCCAAATTAGCGTGGAGGAAGGGTGGAAACCCACCCTAAGTACACCCCACCTATATTTTAACCTCAATCTCCCCAATATCAACCCGCTTCGGTGGCGTAGTTGGCTAACGCACTAGTCGTGTTGAGCTCGACCGCTGAGGACGGGAGATCGAGGTTCGAATCTCTGTCGGTGAACTGGGGATGGTTTTTCCCAAATGATTTTCCACTCCCCCTCCACGCAAATGCGAGTTAACTTCCTCTAATTTATCCTTCCCAATTCCTAATCCATTAGCGTATAACCTGAACGGGTAGTAAGACGTGGTGCTAAATAATAATAATAATAATAATACTCCCCAATATCGGCAGTCTAGTCTACTGCGAGGGTGACGCCCAATACCATGCGGCCACCGACGCGGGTTGTTGTTTGTCGATTGAAATAAAGTCTAAACGTGTTTGTCCACGTGACATACAGTGAGGTGCAACGTGTTCCAGAGAAACAAACTTTAAAAGGTGGGAGGTTGCTGTTAGAATGAGCAACTTCCTGGCACGTGAATCAACCAATGAGAAGTCGGGGTGATGACATCGTTTTAAGGAGAGAACAGGACATGTTTGTCGGACGGGCCAAATGACCAACATGATTAGCGACAATGATGGTCATTATCTTCTGTCCTTTGCTCCCCTCCCGTCTCCTTTCTTTATCCTGATAACCTGTCAAATGGCGCCGGAAATTAGGTAGGGGAGGGATCAGGAGAAAAAGGTCATTGGTTGGTTTTTATTCAGTTTTCATAGCAAACAATTGTTTTAGCCAAATAACTAAATAAAGATTGCTCCAGTAGATTATTATTATTATCATCACCACGTCTTACTACCCGTTCGGGTTATACGCACTTACGCTAATGTGTTATAGTAGGGCGATTGTGAGATGTAATGGAGGACCTACAGTTTAACGTGGGATCCGAACCACGGTGGAGGCCTGGCATTCCCCACATTCACAATATGTCTTGTCAGAGGTGAAGGAAGGGTTTGG
>CABFOW010002173.1:49020-69973 GCA_902141385.1 Timema californicum
ATTTTTTTAGCGTGACATCATCAGCTTGGTCGACACAATCAAATTTCATAAACCAACAGACCCCAATCAGTGCGCATGCGCTAACAATGTGTGATACAAATATCCAGCCGCGTCTACTGTTGTGAAGTTATTTGAAACTAAACGTTATCTGGGAAGCGCACGTGTCGTTCTTGTTCGGTTTTGATTTGATTGACCTCACAATACAATAGGCCTAATTTGAAAATAATCACTTGGGATAATATCTGTTCATCCACTAGTCCGACACCTTAATTCAGTTGGTAGCGTGTCTGTCGACTGGGCTTAAAAGCCGATACACATAGAATGCTAAGCTACAGTAGCCCCATGGCTTCTTTGGAGCTGACTGACAGCTGCTAAATTATTATTATTATTATTATTATTATTATTATTATTATTATTAGCACCGCGTCTTACTACCCGTTCGGGTTATACGCAACTTACGCTAATATGTAATGGTAGGGTGATTGTGAGATGAAATGGATTACCTACAGTTTAACGTGGGATCCGAACCACGGTGGAGGCCCAGCATTCCCCACATTCACAAGTTGTGATTAATACACTTCTTGTCAGATGTGAAGGAAGGGTTTGGTAATCAGATAAATCTGTGCCGGGACCGAGGACTGAACCCCAGCCGCCAGCACAGAAGTCTGACACCTTATCCCTAGACCGCCAGGCCACCGACAGCTGCTAAAAAACATGTTTTTACATATCATATGGTTCGGCGTAGGGATGCATAATTTGGTCTGGTAGCTTTTCAAAGCTGTCAACTGTCAGCACCAAAGAAGCCATGGGGCTACTGTGAGCTAAGCTAGGCTGTGCTGTGCTGTGTTAAGACATCAGCTTGGTTTCACACTCGTTGCTAAGCTAAACTAAACTAAGCAATGGTCCCTCTTCCCCCTCCTGAATTCAGTGTCGTTTCTTGTCGATCTGCTCCAGTGAAGTTTAGTTATGATGGCGTCCTCCAAAATGTCTTGAGTTCAGATTATAGTACTGAGGAAGAAAAGACGCTGCTGTTAGCAGCTGTTTTGAAAGATGAAGAAAATTTAGGAGGTGAAGGTTTGACTTGTTCAAATAACGCTTCCATTTAAAAAAAAAACATTTATTACATATTCAACCTAAATAGAATATTACTTAAATACACGCGAAACAAACTGAAAACTAAACTTCAACACTTCTTTAGTTATTGTCACCAAACTAGCACTGCGTCTGTTCAACACGGAGCCCAAGTTGCGTTATACGCATGCGCAACGTAAGATGGATCAAGATGGGAGATGGGAAAATTGCCCGGCCAGCAATAGGGAAAAATATAGCGTGGCGTAGCAGGGAAGGCATAGCTTAGCTTAGCTTCTGTGTCAACGAGCACATTTAAATGCATGGTCCGTTATTTTTCTAAGGAGTTAGCAGAGCAAATCTTAGTTTAGAATTATGTGTGTAGCGGCCTTAAGGGTCTTGGGTTCGATTCCCTGTAATGACCGAAAATAATGTATCATTGGTGATATGTTGTTTTCACAGTGATGAATAAATGATGGAGGGCTGTATTTTGTGTCTGTTCTAGATTTAAGTTGGGTTGTAATTCGTGTGCTGATATACTCAGTTGGACTAGAAAATGCACGTTAAATACCTCCATTTTTTTTTCAAACTGTTAAAATCGAAATTCAAATATAAAAATAAAATTTTTTCTCCCTCAAATAGGTCAATGATTTGTAAACACTCGAATGTAACTTATATGGACGATATAACATAAATATATGAATTATTCATATTATATCATTGAAATGATACATATTAGGCCTATGGTTCAAGTAACATTTGATCGGGGAAATAATGGCTTCATTTTACATCGGTTTTAGTCCCCCTAACACCTTTTCCCATATTCATGACACTTTCCTACCAATCACAACTTGTGAATGTGGGGAATGCCAGGCCTCCACCGTGGTTTGGATCCCACGTTAAACTGTAGGTCCTCCATTTCATAACCATTACACATTAGCGTAAGTGCGTATAACCCGAACGGGTAGTAAGACGCGGTGCTAATAATAATAATAATAATACACTTTCCTACTTTTGAAAAAAAAACTTCAGGCCTATTATATTTTTTTCCCCCTCCACCAACTTTCTCAATCAGCCTACATACTTCTTTTTTTTCGCAAAATAATGAACTCGAGAAGACTTCCCGTTGTGAATTTTTTAATATATATATATGTATAGAGAGAGAGAGAGCTACCCCTCTCAGTTTCTTTACTCAAATCCCATATCGGGGCTTAATGGCTGTCTGGACCGATTTGGCAACTAATACATCAGAAATCTGTAATTTTATGCCTCTGAAGATTGTTTATATAACTTAATATATACTGTAGGTTGCCGGGCTCTATTGTAAAAAAATATACATATAAAGAACAATGTTATTAGAAACTGGTCACCTGGTCTTTGTTCAATGAACTCCCCTCTCATCCCATTGAGATCCTTCTCCACCCTCACCTACCCAAACGGTTCCCGATGAAACACGATACGAAGACTGCCAGAACCGATCACGGCTTGGTCCAAAGGGCACAAGTTTACCGCGCGCCCTAAATTTTTAACTGCTAGTTGCTTTTACGGGCTAGTGGATCTCCGATATTATTCGGTGACAAGAGGGCAGCAGGATACCTCCTTACTGCTTCCCCTCCTCCTCCCCCCCCCCCGGGTTAAAGAACAAAAGAGCTCAATACCACCCCAACCCCCTTTTTCCTTCTATATCAAACGTGGGTAACTCGATCCTTTTTTTCGGATATCCTATGCGGAATAATAATTTGTACTAAGGAGGGTAGGTGGGGTACGAAGGGGGGGGGGTAGTCTGACAGATGACATGGGGGTAGTGGGTGGGTGAGGAGAATTTAAAGGGAGATAGGGTGGAACCATTCCCCCCCCACCCCCTTTTCAGAGTTCAACTAGCTGCTTCCGAGCCCACCCTTCTTCCCTAAACTAACGTAGCATACCAAATAGCTTTTTACATTTAAAGCAAATTAAGTTTTGTTTTTTTTGTTTTGTTTTGTTGTGCTCCGTTCCTCTAGTTACAGCCACCGATTATCTCCCAACGAAACGTCAAAGAGATTTTTTTGGGGGAAAGGGGGGGAGGGTGGATAGGAGAGTAAAGGGGGTGGGAAGCTATACAATAGTTTTTTTTTTGGAATGGAGTCACTTCTATAGATGTACACCTAAGCACAGATTTCTAAAATATATATTCCCCATTATATAAATCATAATTTGCAAGTAATTAGATTTGTCTTTAATGATTAAAAACCAAAAAACCAAATTTTCCCTATATAGTCTAGTGGTCAAAATTCCTGGCTACAGATCCAGTGGTCCCGGGTTCGAGCCCCGGCGCTTCTAGAATTTTCTGTGAAAACTTTCAAACTCTGCCTCGTGGGGGACAAAAGAGAAACTACTTGAATAAAGAAGTAGAGGTTCTGCTCTAGAAAACTGCGATTAACGACTGGAGGGTTCATTAGGCTGACCATATGACACCCTCTATCCGTAAAAGTTGGTACTACATTCGCTAAAAGACGGTGGCTGTTTTTTAATTCGCTATTAAAAACAATCTAGCCTTAAATTATTATTTTGTTTTTTAGGCCGTAAACATGATTTCGGATTAGTTTTAAAACCATATATATTTAAGTAAGTTATATACGTTTCAAAACATGGGTTATTTAACGTATTGATTTATTGGAGAGAAATTAGTAGAATAGTAGGAGAAAATGCACCCCCATTCAATCAACATTCGCCAGCAATAGTGTGGAGAGGATATTAAAATTAAAATCTGGAAAACTTCATTAAATAATAAATAACTGTCTACCTTAAATGGTTTCTGTTTGATTCAATTTCGAATCAATCTCGGACCCACTTCAGTGGTCGTGCTGTTTAGGGCGTCACTCTTAGCGATAGTCTGGATTACCTGTGATGGGAGATCGACTCCCACTCGGGTCTCCTGAAGGGTGTTTTTATATTAAATGGTTTGTCCCTCTTTATCCACGCAAACGTGAGTACATTTCCTCTAAAATTCTACCTTCCTCGTCTTTAATCTACTAACTTAAAATACGTTTAAGTCCCGAATGGTTAGTAAACGTGGGACACACGCAAATATTTTATTTCACTTCAAGGTGGCCTGGTGGTCTAGGGGTAAGGTGTCAGACTTCTATGCTGGCGGCCAGGGTTCAATCCTCGGTCCCGGCAAAGATTTATCTGATTACCAAACCCTTCCTTCACCTCTGACAAGACATCTTGTGAATGTGGGGAATGCCAGGCCTCCACCATGGTTCGGATTCCACGTTAAACTGTAGGTCCTTCATTTCATCTCACATTCACCCTGCCATTGCACATTAGCGTAAGTGCGTATAACCCGAACGGGTAGTAAGACGCGGTGCTAATAATAATAATATTTCACTTCAAAATTATTTTTTCAAATCTAAATTATAGTCAAGTGTTTAAATGTTCTGTTTGAAACATAGACCAAGTATAAGTTAATCATTTACTTTTGGTTAGAAGGAGACAGCCGCCCTTCAGGTTCACTAAAATATTGGACTGTTGCGGTCAAGTCCAGTACCCCAAGTAGCGCGGGTCTCATTGTTCGCGGACCGCAAGTTGCGTCACACACGTCACGTTCATTAATAGCCTCCAGACCAGACCGCGGCACATAGCGCGGTCATAAATTACCAACTCCTGTGTGTTGACTTGAGGGGTGGGGAGGTGGTAAATTGCAGGTGTGTGTACCGAGGACAAGGGATCATACACCTCGCTACATAGGGACAGCAAGGGATCATACACCTAGGGACAGCAAGGGATCTTACACCTTGCTACATAGGGACAGGAAGGGATCAAACACCTCACTACATAGGGACAGCAAGGGATCATACACCTCGCTACATAGGGACAGCAAGGGATCATACACCTCGCTACATAGGGACAACAAGAGATTAAAAACCTCACCCCTCAGGGACAGCAAGGGAACATACACCTCGCTACATAGGGACAACAAGAGATTAAAAACCTCACCACTCAGGGACAGCAAGGGAACATACACCTAGGGACAGCAAGGGATCATACACCTCGCCACATAGGGACAGCAAGGGATTAAAATCCTCACCACTCAGGGACAGCAAGGGATCATACACCTCGCTACATAGGGACAGCAAGGGATCATACACCTCACTACATAGGGACAGCAAGGGATCATACACCTCGCTACATAGGGACAGCAAGGGATCATACACTTCACTACATAGGGACTGTTCTTGGAAAAAATTCTTCCATTAACTCACTAACTGAGGGTGGTTGTTTCTAAATGGTTTTCCAAATTCTCCCACGCAAATAAGGGTACACTTCCTTTAAAAATTTAACCTAACATATTATGGTAACCACAACACATGTACAGAGGACGCGAGAAAAGACCGGCCAGATGGATATGAGTGTACAGAGGACGCGAGAAAAGACCGGCCAGATTGATACGAGTGTACAGAGGACGCGAGAAAAGACCAGCCAGATTGATACGAGTGTACAGAGGACGCGAGAAAAGACCGGCCAGATTGATACGAGCGTACAGAGGACGCGAGAAAAGACCAGCCAGATTGATACGAGTGTACAGAGGACGCGAGAAAAAACTGGCGTTTTTACAATTTTTATAGCAAAAATACTTTTTATGGGCCAAAATGTATCAAATCTTTATCATAGCTTAACTTTATTCACAGGGTGATAACATTTGTCAAAGAATGTTCTGGAATTTAATGACAACTCTTTCTCTTCATTTAAAAAGTTTCCCTTCTGATACCGCTATGCTCAGGACAGATATTCAACAACTGTTGATATCATAAAGTGGAGAAAATTAAACTTTTATGTTTCTACTGAAACAAAATTTGATTTATTTCGGCCAACAAATTGTTTTGCTATAAAAACTGCAAACCCTCCCCTCAACTAGCGTCCTCTACATGCTCATCTTAATCTATGGTATATTCATGAAGCATTTTTTTTAGAAAGCTCTCGCCACATCAGAGATGGAGTATCAGCATTGCTGGTACATGTGTGTGTGTGTGTGTGTGTGTGTGTGTGTGTGTGTGTGTCCAATCAGAGCTGTGGCGCAGAGCCGGTAATCTGTTTACAAGACAAATCTGATTAGAGTGCGTCGCGAATTTGTTAAGCGCGCTCTACGCCTGATGCAATATTGGCTCGTCATTACAATCATCGTCACCATCCCTCCCAAAACAACCCCCGACGGTCTCCCTCCCTCTCACACCCCTCTCTAGATTCTCCCCCCCCTGTCACCCTGATAACCTCTTGAAAGACATCTAGCCCACTTCGATGGCCACATGGTCTGAGGCGATATTCTCGCACTAGACTAAACTACCGATGACGAGTAGATCAAGGTTCGAAGCTCGGGCGGGTGTACCGACGATGATTTTCCACTTTTCCTCAACGCAAACGTCAGTACACTTCTTATAAATATAACCTACTTAATTCATTTTTTTAAAGCGTAATTAGGTTCGGTGCTACCAATTTAGCGACTTTGCCGCTAAACCTAGCTACTTTTACGAGTCTGAAACGACTAATTTTCATTTTCTTAGCGCCTAGAGACTAATCTGGTGACTGGCTGCTTTCCTTAACTTTCTGTCAAGTGCATGTTCATTATTTTAAATTTTAATGCTGTAGAATTTTGATTTTTGAACTACCGTACTGCAAGAACGCATACAAGGACATCGTTCCGGATCCGAGGGTCACCTCAGTATCTTACATTCAGTTCATATTAATGTATGCATGTTTGGTTTGGCACTAAATCTGACGACTTTATTTTTTCGTTCAGCGACAATCTAGCGACTTTACGGTAATAATCTAGCTACAATACTTATATAGTCGTTGGCACCACTGTAATTAGTACATAAGCATATACATCGAACGGGTAGTAAGACCTGGTATTACAAAAAAAGAGACATTAACACGGGAATCAAGACAATCCTGGGTGTATCAGTGGTAGAGTAGGCTGTTGGCGTTCAAGGTCAAGAGGTCCCCACGTTTTATTCCCGTGAATATTTTTCAACGCAATTGAATATGATTCTGTCATTGTGACTGATTCCATGGAAAACTATCACGTGGGCGGTAGGCCTATTAGTTTGTGACACATGTAAACAAGTCATGAAATAAAATTTTGGTCATGAAAGTAATTTTAAAAAATAACGAAATTATTTTCTGAAATTGTGAGCAAAGTTCATTGGGTAGTTAAGATTAGTTTTTTTTTAACACTTTGCTCAAAATTATCTTAACTTTACAGCTTATCCACATAGATAATAAAGTTCATAATTTAGAAGATTTCTTATGAATAAGTTTTTTTTTCTGTAAATAAATTATTAAAGGTTAATTTACTGGTAACTTTTTTGAAGATTCCCCCCCCCCTCCCCCAACATTGTAACGGTACTCATTGAAAAAATATATAGGATTGTGTTTGACCATTTATGTTTCGAGCTGACTGAAAATTTTAATTATCATTTATGTTTACTATCATTTCACAACAACCAAACGGTGGGGGGCGGGGGATTAAGGTGGAAAGGGGGGAGATTTTTAGCCTCTGGAACCAAACTTAAGACCCTACTGAACTCCGAAAAAAATACTATGGGAGATTACTTAAATTCGTCCCATCCGGAATTCGAGTAATTTTCACTTTGATAGGTTATCGAGACACACGTTTCGATATTATTTAATTGCTATTTCTTTATAATAATTCATTCGTATGCTTTGTCTTAGGGGGTATAGATAAGGGAAAAGGGGTACTATGGGAGGCGGACAGGGGGGAATCAATCGCAAGTGTTGGAAACCATATCGCGATTGATTGGATTTCTGGTGACGGGGAGATCGTGGTTCGTGTCTCAGCTGGGTGCACTGAGGGTAGTTTTCCTCCCCATCTTAAATGGTTTTTCACTCCCTCTCCAAATCAAACGAGGGAGAAATTTCTTCTGAATTATACCTTTTTCATCCCTGCCCGTTTAGTTTGTGGATATTCCGGACTACCCGCCTAGGTGGCGTAGTTGGCTAACGCGCTTGTCGTGTTGAAGTTCGACTGCTGAGGACGGGGAGATCGAGGTTCGAATCTCGGTCGGGTGAACTGGGGGTGGTTTTTCATAATTGGTTTTCCACTCTCCCACCACGCAAATGCGGGTTGACTTCCTCTAATTCAACCTTCCCAATTCCTAATCCATTAGTGTAATTAGTACTTAAAGCGTATAAACCCGAACGGGTAGTAAGACGCGGTGCTATATATTATATATTATTTCGGATTGTAATAAAAGCGCCTCATGAAAAATAACTTTGTTGTTGAGCTGAGGTAGAAGGGAATTCGTATTGAGGTCTTGCGGTTTTTGTAACAAACAACATTTTAGCCAAAATTTATTTGATGTATTTAGCTTGCACCTTTTGAACCAAAATTATTATATAATTTCTATGAGTGAGAGTGAAAGGGCTCAACAATTTTGTCGGGAAAGGTATTTTCACATACCTTCTAGGGTTCTTTTTTCAAACCACAATCAACAGGGGATAGACAGCTTTACTTTACCCCAGAAGAAAGTTGGGCTAAAGATTTTTATCGTTCAAGAAAACTCCGTCGACCCCGGTTGGATTTGAGTCCACGAACATCGGGTACTGAGGAGAGCACTTCACCCCAAAAGCCACTAAGGTCAACCAAAATTAATTAAGAGCATTCATCATAGCAGACCCAACTCAGCTCCCGGCTCACGCGAGGTATGAGAGTAAAAAAGAAAAGACTAAGATATGCCAGAAATGTGCGCAGTTCGTTCGGATTTGAATGATTACTCGACATTTTCCGCGGTGACGATAGGAGATAAATCGACAAAGTTTCTTGTTAATAACTACAGTATCTCCCTGTTATAACAGAATGAAGATTTGTGTACAGTATTTATCTGTGAAGCCATTCTAAAATTGTCAAAAACGGTCTTTTTAATGAAGTTTATATCCAAATATAATTTAATATTTCAACAATGTTCAGTATTAGTAACTTCTATTAACTCTTTGTTTCCATTAATGTTTAATCAGAAACGATCAACGCGCAATAATGTTGGTGTAGAACCCGCCTCGGTGGCGTAGTTGACTAACGCGCTTGTCATGTTGAGCTCGACCGCCGAGGACAGGGAGATCGAGGTTCGAATCTCGGTCGGGTGAACTGGGATTGGTTTTTCCTAAATGGTTTGCCCCTCTCTCTCTCCACGCAAATGCGGGTTCACTTCCTCTAATTCAACCTTCCCAATTCCCAATCAATTAACATATTTAGTACTTAAAGCGTATAACCCGAACGGGTAGTAAGACGCGATGCTAAATAATAATAAAAATGTTGGTGTAAATTTACTATTACTAGCTGACTGTAACGCAGAGTTGATTTTTATATGATGCACGCTCTTAAATGTTGCTTCAATAGAAACTTAAAAGTTTAATGTTCAACACAGAGTAATCTTGAAACTCCTCGAATATTGGTCATAGACAACGAGGAATTTAAACAGAAACTGTTTACATGAAGATACTAAAAGTCCTGTTAAATTTCTGTTATGACCATGATAAATACCCGTGAATGGTTGAGATTACCTTGTGTTGAAATATAAACGTATCTGCTGGAATAATATTTGATTTATTTTGGCTAAAAACCTTTTTACTTTAAAAACTACAAAAAAAAATACTTGCTCAGTCATCCTCCCTCCCAAATCAAAAGTAACAATCATTTGTTTTTAGAAAGAAAAAAAAAGTAGAGAACAATCTAGAATGTCATTTGGCCTTCATAGCTGTGAATTTCCTTCTTAGGCCTATTCATCTCTTATCAGGGAATCTCTCAGAGGAGAATACGGCCTTGGACGTAATTGAATGTTTGATGAAGGTGCCTGGTGGTGCCTACACTCAGACACCACAGGCACCAACAGATCGCTCTCCTCAGACTTGTCCGTCCAGGCTTGTTTCGGACAGTCATTGTCCGGCACGCCCTGGCGAGTTTTTTTTAAATTTCTGAACACACCTTTCTCATTTCATAGGGTCACGTGGGCTTATTGTTGCCAAGGATGACCAAAATGATGGACTAAAGGTAAGGGTGTTTATTTATGAACATAACTTGTTCATTTCTGGTAGTCACGTGGGCTTAATGTAACCAATGATGACGGGTTAGAGAGGTGTTAATTTATTTCTGAATACACCTTCTTCATTTATGGAAGTCACGTGAGCTTATTGTATATAAGGATGACCAAGATAAAGGGCCAGAGAGGTGTTCATTTATTTCTGAACATACCTTGCGCTTTTCCGGGAGTCGAGTGGGCTTATTGTAACCAAGGATGACCAAGATAAAAAAAAGTTTATTTCTGAACACACCTTGTTCATTTCAGGAAGTCGCGTGGGCTTATTGTAGCCAAGGATGACCAAGATTAAAAAATAGTTGTTTATTTCTGAACACACCTTGTTCAGTTCCGGAAGTCGCATGGGCTTATTGTAGCCAAGGATGACCAAGATTTAAAAAAATGTTGTTTATTTCTGAACACACCTTGTTCATTTCAGGAAGTCGCGTGGGCTTATTGTAACCAAGGATGACCAAGATAAAAAAAAGTGGTTTATTTCTGAACACACCTTGTTCATTTCCGGAAGTCGCGTGGGCTTATTTTAGCCAAGGATGACCAACCTGATGGGATAAAAAGGTGTTCATTTATTTCTGAACACATCTTAATCATTTTTGGTAGTTAAGGACGACCAACATTGCGAGATGATCCCTTTGCCCAATCCAGCCCCTTCTTTTGACCTTAGGGGGAGCGCGTCTTACTGGTCATTGCATCTCTACCATTCTTCATCTTGTTTCAATTTGAACAAACGGGAAACCGGTTAATTGAAGATACTAGAAACGTATCTTTCAATAGTTCTTGTCGGTTATGCTGGCGACCAAGTGTAGTGAATTTAGGGACCCACCACGAGGAAGGGAAACAATCTAACTTTACGTTGGTTCTTAACAAACTATTTACAAAATTTCAAGCCAAAATGTACCCCTTCGCTTACCCTGGAATGTAGCAAGCTTACCTTGCATGGTTCCACTATGGCGCAGCTTATAAAAAATACAATCAAAGCGTAGTACGTCTAGGTATGACTGATACTTTTCAGAGTAAAGTTAGTTTGCCTCTCAAGTTAAGAATCTAAATCTAATTTAGCTATTGAAGCACCCATAACTTTAAATGATGGCATGAAAACAATCCTCTTCTGGCGAAATTGTTCATGAAAAGAACCTTATCTAACAATTAGAAATTTTACTTGAAGAGTCGTGACGTGGAGTATTTTTAGGGTAAGCATAGCTTGTTAGGACTGTACTTGTGGAATGTTCTCCTCTACCTTACCCCCATTCGACCATTCATACATAAGCTTGTTCTACACATCTCACATGGGAATGTATGTTCGTTTTAACCTGGTCAATGAGTGTTTTAATGAGTGATGAGAACAATTCACAGGTACAGTTTAAACTAACTCTGCTTACCCTGGCAACACTCCACTACACGACACTGTAAATGAGTGTTCTACTGAGTGATGAGAACAATTCACAGGTACAGTTTAAACTAGCTCTGCTTACCCTGTAAACACTCCACGACACGTCACTGTCAATGAGTGTTCTACTGTGTGATGAGAACAATTCACAGGTACAGTTTAAACTAGCTCTGCTTACCCTGTAAACACTCCACGACACGTCACTGCCAATGAGTGTTGAACTGAGTGATAAGAACAATTCACAGGTACAGTTTAAACTAGCTCTGCTTACCCTGGTAACACTCCACGACACGACACTGTCAATGAGTGTTCTACTGAGTGATGAGAACAATTCACAGGTACAGTTTAAACTAACTCTGCTTACCCTGGCAACACTACACCACACTGTCAATGAGTGTTCTACTGAGTGATGAGAACAATTCACAGGTACAGTTTAAACTAACTCTGCTTACCCTGGTAACACTCCACGACACGACACTGTCAATGAGTGTTCTACTGAGTGATGAGAACAATTCACTGATAAAGCTTCAACTAACTCAACTTGGTAACACTACACCACAGACTACATGACACCGGCTACTAGCTCTAATTTAACGTATTCATACGCCAGGTAATGTCACTTTTTATATATATTATCAACACTAATGATATAATAGAATTATATCAACTTTGGCTACCAACAAAAAAGTAGTATTTCCTTAAAAGCCTTTGCCACAAAAATGGCACCATAGTTTCTTAAATGTATGCCACACTAACCAGAGCTCGGAAGACCTCACGGTATATACCCCTGAGCTAACCCGCCAAGATTGATAAGAGTTCCCGCACGTCAGATTGGACAGCGGTCGATGTTCAAAGGGTACCGCTCTTGTGTGTAATATTTCACTCTCATTACAGCAGGTAATTAAAGGTCTGCTATAGATAGCAAACAAACTACATTCCCTTATCACTCACCTCCTTACATGAGCTTGGCTCTTGTTTGTTTTAGGTTGATTCAGGGCGGTTCGTTTTCTGGGGTATCATGGCAAGCCCTTGCCGTTGTAGACAGCTTTGAGACGTCCTTGGTTTGAAACCTGGTCGGATCGGTTTTTAACTTGCGCGAGGTGAAAGAAAATAAGTAAGGTAAATGGCCTGATTATTTCGGAGCTCACCTCGTGTGTTCCCAGGTGTTAAGGTAAGCGAGAAACCACCGCGCGGACATTCAGTTCTAACGCAATATTTAAGTCTACGATACGTAATTTCAAAATATGGTTCACGCCAAAATATTATTATTATTAGTACCGCGTCTTACTACCCGTTCGGGTTATACGCACATACGCTAATGTGTAATGGTAGGGTGATTGTGAGATGAAATGGAGGACCTACAGTTTAACGTGGAATCCGAACCACGGTGGAGGCCTGGCATTCCCCACATTCACAGGATGTCTTGTCAGAGGTGAAGGAAGGGTTTGGTAATCAGATAAATCTGTGCCGGGACCGAGGATTGAACCCTGGACCCCCAGCACAGAAGTCTGAAACCTTACCCCTAGACCGCCAGGTCACCGCACGCCAAAATAAAGTAGAAATATTCCAACAGGTTTCTCCCTTAACAGCCTTATGGTTTGAGTTATATTAATACAAAACAAATGTCTGACAACTTGACGTTAGTTCTTTTTTCAACGACATTTTAATCTTTTTTTGCGGAGCCATTAGACCCGACTTGATGGAAAAAAAGTGCTCTAGATTTCGCCTTCAGGAAGTACAGTAACTTTTTGATAGAACTAGCAGCGAGCTTTCCTCTTTACCTTGAAATATGAGTGATGAATGGCCATGGGCACGGGACGATTCCTGGAGAGCTCAGTGGTAAGAGCATTGGCGTACTAAGTCAAAGGTCCCGGGTTCAATTCCCGTGTCCAGGTGTCATTTTTGCAATTTTCAGAATTTGAGATAAGAATTTTCGAGGTTTTCTTTCCCCCTCTTTCTTATTGATATGACAAAGGGTGGTTGTGGATGAAGAGCGAGAGGGAGTATGAGATTAAACCATAAAAGAGAAGTAGTTTCAGGAAACTCACAGACCATTGTATCATAAACTGTGTGACCTGACAGCTTTCTCGCCAGACTATTTTATCACACCTGATTGCTCATTTCATTACTGATATACCGGGGTGTTGGATACAAGATTAACCGGGATTCTAGATGCAAGTCTTAAGATCAAACCATAAATCACACCAGTGCGATTTTCTGCTTTCTTAATTGGACACCATTGGAGTACAGTGAAGCCGTTTATTTTGATGTAAAATATCCATTTTCCAAATGTATTGTATGGTTTTTAAACAAAGATGTTGTAAAACTGGTTCCCTGGTCTCAATTCCATTGTTCCCTAAAGCAGAATTCATAAAGTTCGTTCACGGTAGGAGTTTACCTCTGAAAGGCCTTTTTTCCTACCAGAAATCTATTATATAATAGGATATTGGTAGGAAAAAAGACCTTTCAGAGGTAAACTCCTACCGTGAATGAAGGCATTAGGAACTCCAAAGTTTATTGCCACACTTAAAAAAGTACGCCATCTATCCCTATCTTGAGTTAGCTTTATCCAGTCCACCTCATTACATCCTGTCCCTATATTGAGATAGTGCTATCCAGTCCACCTCATTACAACCTATCCCTATCCTGAGCTAGTTCTATCCAGTCTACCTTATTACACCCATTCATATCTTGAGCTAGTTATATCCAGTCCACCTCATTACACCCCTTCATATCTTGGGCTAGCTCTATCCAGTCCACCTCATTACACCCCATTCATATCTTGCGCTAGTTCTATCCAGTCCACCTCATTACACCCATTCATATCTTGAGCTAGTTCTATCCAGTCCACCTCATTACACCCCATTCATATCATGAGATAGTTCTATCCAGTCCACCTCATTACACCCATTCATATCTTGAGCTAGTTCTATCCAGTTCACCTCATTACACCCATTCATATCTTGAGCTAGTTCTATCCAGTCCACCTCATTAAACCCCATTCATATCTTGAGCTAGTTCTATCCAGTCCACCTCATTACTCCCATTCATATCTTGGGCTAGTTCTATCCAGTCCACCTCATTACACCCCTTCATATCTTGGGCTAGCTCTATCCAGTCCACCTCATTACACCCATTCATATCTTGAGCTAGTTATATTCAGTTAGAGGCACATAAATCCAGGGTGATCACACTGTACAGTGTGTACTAACTTGCTTAGGATCCAAACCAAGGACCCCAAGACGGATACGACCGCATGCCGTTAAGACCTTTTCAGTTGTTTGTCTACCTCCTTCACACCTTTTAAGACCCGCTCATTTTTCTACATCTTATCCCGGTTTGATCTATCTATCTATTCTTCTTGAATCTGTTGCATAGAATTTACATCGCTAAATAAAATAAACAAACATATATACAAAACAGTGTGGCTCTAATATTAAATGGCTCTATCAAGAGCCGCTATTGTTTCCGTCAGAAACTTCATTGTCTAAGTCAATATTGATCCTACCACCCAGTANGGGGTAGCTGGTTGATGTATTATTCAACGCTGCCATGTCATAATAATTACTGGCGTAATGAAGTCTCTGGTTAGATAGACAGACAGACTTTGCTCGCTCGCTTCGCGCCTGTAGCTCGTTCTAAGGTGCGCGCGCATTCCAATAATACGGGAGCAGATGTCGTCGTAGAGATAAACCACCTTAACTTAGTGTTGAGCTTAGAAAGAAAGAAGGCCTCATGCCATCCTGATCAAGGTTTTTTTTTTGTCCTGGAGGTTCATCTGGGGGTGTTTTTCGTAAGATAATGTAGCTCAAAACATTTTCATTTTATGTTTTTTATATTTTGGCACGTTTAAATTGTAAAGAGAGAGAAAAAATGTTATACTTGACTAAGAATTTTTTTTTTAATAGATGACGTATAAACTCCTGAGTAAGATTTTTTTTAATAGCGGACGTATAAATATATATGTATATGAATTTATACGTCCTCTATTTTGGAAAAAATTCTTAGTCAAGAAAAACATTTTTAAAAGTTGGTATATTTTCGACCCCCTACCTACCTTAGAAGTTTGTAACGTGTATTAATTTACACCCTGTATATTATCACCACGTCTTACTACCCATTCGAAATGTATATATATGCAGTGATAATATACAGGGTGTAAATGAATACATGCTACAAACTTCTAAGGTAGGTAGATATATATATATATATATAGCTCGAATGGGTAGTAATAATAATAATAAAAATAATAATATTTAGCACCACGATTTACTACCCGTTCGGGTTTTACGCTTTAAGTACTAATTACTCTAATGGATTAGGACTTGGGAAGGTTGAATTAGAGGAAGTGAGCCCGCATTTGCGTGGAGGGAGAGTGGAAAACCATTTAGGAAAAACCACCCCCAGTTCACCCGATCGAGATTCGAACCTCGATCTCCCCGTCCTCAGCAGTAGAGCTCTACATGACAAGCGCGTTAGCCAACTACGCCACCGAGGCGGGTTATATGGATATACTTTTATCGATTACGCTAACATGGTGTCAGTGTATGGCGAGGCTCGATGTAATGGTAGGGCTGCTCTCTGGTTTTACGCAGATCGTTTTCCAAATCGCCCAACACCATCTTATACAATGTTCACCAGCGATTTTCAACAAGGAGCGTTCACAGTCAACATGGTAAACCGGGAGACTTGGAGGAACCACCCTACTGCAGGATTTGAACAAGTGGTTCATAAGGTTGAACATAACCCATTCATTAGCATCAGAACCATTGGACGTGCCACGGGTGTTAATCATATGAGCGTCTGGTAGGTTTGGTATGAACAACAGCTCCACCTGTACAATCCATATACTGTAGAGTTCAGGCAATGGGTCCAGCATAGTTCTCGCGATGAGTTTACTTTTCCCGCTGGTTTGTGCAACGTTGCTGTTGCAAGTTGAATCTACACGGCTTGTTATGTTTACTGATCAAACTTGCTTCACCAGGGAAGCAGTGGCGGCCCCGTGTATAGGCACTGCGGAACTGCAGCACCCCCTATTTCCACTTGATATTATCGATTACATTTAATATAATGAGTCCTTTTTTCTTTAATTCTTTCTTTATTTTTGTAGTACAATATATATTCCTTAAGCTTAGTGACAGTACTTCAGTAGCCATCCCCCAGTTTATGAAAAAGATACAAAAACCTTTGTATGGAACTGTGAGCTTCACAGTGCCAGCGACGTGGTGTTTGACTGTAGTGCGTATGCGCACATAGGAGGGGGTGGGTAGGAAGGCGGTACTGCCAATTAGATAGAGTACTGTTGCTCTCGCAGTGCCGGCTCTGGCGTGATGGTGGAAGGAAGTTTTTTCACTAACCGTTCGTGACTACATCAGCCAGGTATTTGGGGACCGATGGATTGGTTGATGGGGACCAGTAGAATGGCCTCCACGCGCCCCGGACTTAACTCCACTAGAATTTTTCCTGAGGGGGCCAAAATGAAAAGCCTAGTCAACGAAACCCTCGTCGAAACTGAGGAAGATCTGCTAGCACGCTTTTTCATCGCAGGGCAAATGAGGCCTGACATTTTTGAAAGCGTGTACCAAAACATGCTTCACAGGCGCAGTTGGTGGACGTCATTTTGAGTAATTATTGTAGCCATCTGCTTTGGCATTGACTAACTTTTTTTTATGTGATATAAGCCATTGAAGTATTATGAGAATTATTCCTGTTACTGAACATACAGTAGTCCCATAGCTTATTTGGTGCTGACTGACAGATCGCAGCTGACAGCTTTGAAAAGTTACCAGATCAAATTATGTATCCCTACGCCAAACCATATGAGCTGCAAAAACATGTGTTTAGCAGCTGTCACTTCTGACAGTCAAAATTTAGGTTCATACCTAAATGTTGACTGTCAGAAGTCAGCTGTGAGCTGTCAGTCAGCTGTGAGCTGTCAGTCAGCACCAAAGAAGCCACGGGGCTACTGTACTAACAGTTCTAGTCTGCAACGCACAAATGGTGCGTTTCCGGACACGAGTTTCTTATTAAAAGTTGGTCTACTTTGGACCCGCTACATATCCTAGAAGTTTTTACACTCCATAGGGATAGATTTATATATATATATTAACGTCACGTCTTACTGCCCAGTTAAACTATTACGCACATGTACTAATTACATTAATGTGCTAGGTATTAGGAAGGTTATATTTATGAGAAGTGTATCCGGATTTGCGTGGAGGCCGAATGGAAAACCATTCAGGAAAAACCCAACTGAGATCGAACCCTGATCTTCCCATCCTCAACAGTCTGGACTAATACGCATTAAACCATGTGGCCACCAAAGCGGGTTGTATTGTATTAAAATAATAGCTTTTGAGAGTAGAAATAACTCACGCGGCACTCATTGTAAAAATATAACACTATTTTCATGAAACAATTTGATTAGTCTCGCAACTTAAGATGTTATCATTATCATCTTTTTTACATATTATGACCCGCTTCAGTGACAGGATGGTCTAAAGCATCACTCTCACTTTAGACTGGCCTACTGAGGATGGGTAGATTGGAGTTCGAATGCCAGTTGGGTCTACTTAATGTGGTTTATCCTAAATGGTTCCCCCCTCTCCTTCGGTGCAAATGCGGCTACAGTACCTCTAAAATGCATCCTTCCTCATCCCTACCCCGTTAAAGTAATTCGCATGTATTCTGAACAAGTAATAAATCGCGATGGTGACGAAAAAAATAGCATAAAATGAAATTTAAAATTATTATTATTATTATTATTATTATTATTAGCACCGCGTCTTACTACCCGTTCGGGTTATACGCACTTACGCTAATGTGTAATTGTAGGATAATTGTGAGATGAAATGGAGGACCTACAGTTTAACGTGGGATCCGAACCATGGTGGAGGCCTGGCATTCCCCACATTCACAAGATGTCTTGTCAGAGGTGCAGGAAGTGGATTTTTTTTTAAATATAGATTTCTTACATATTAAAATAATTATTTATATAATTTTGTGAAGCAAACATGTCTAATAGATATAAGTTTCTGCTATTCTAAAAGTCGTACGTACACGGCCATTTTAGTTACCGCAACCGAAGCAGGTCCTAGCACCTTCTCTTGCACCCATCGCTAGCATCTCGTTAAGGTCGTTCATTGTGCCATCAAGTCTCCTGGTAGGGTACGCGTCATTTCCTTCTCCGAGTTCGGGAAGTACACAATTTCCGGTTCTCTGGAGAGAGATATAGGCTACTCCACTATCTAGGCTACTACAGGCACGATGCCCTTAGGAGTGGAGATCTTTGAGTGGGGTTAGGGGGGGAGCTATAATGTCTACATGCTGTTATATGGGGGAAGGTGGGGTACATCAAAGGGTTACGTAACACAGGTCTTAAACTCAAATTCTAAATGTTGAAATATTATTGTTCATGTTTTCACCTTTGATAAACATATTTATGGATAACTTGCGACTATCTGTGACGTTTAAAATACAAGTTTAGCACTTTTTGTTTATCAATATTTCGAATGCGCTTAGTTGGCATTGTCTTCCCAAGACTATGAACGCCAAGCACATTAGAAAACACACATTTTCATGCGGATAACAGCGACATGTTTATACTCACGGCATTTGTTTTGATTTGTCCAAACAACTGACCCCCTCACTTGCATAAGTTGGATAACAGATGTCAGTCAAAGGTGCCTTAATTTATAAATATAGTCGAGTTTGAGTATAATTTAGATTCCTACTGCACATTCTTTTAGATAGGTCGTGGAAAATCGCTTGTGTTTGTACAAAAACAAAAATAATGTCTTCAAAAAAGAGGAGACTTTCATTGTTTGCGTATAAAAAGCAATATCCAGAAAAAAAGCAACGGAAGAGTCTCAAAAAGATGTTGTAGTGAAATGGAGAGAAGCAAAAGCACAGAATTTATCTCAAGGCAAGTTTGAGGAGTCCATCATTAGAGTTATTTCTTCGTACCAGCGGCCTGTTATGAAAAGTAAAGCCTAAAATATCTTTAATTATTTACAAAAGGTAGGCGTATTTAGGCCTATATCTTTTCCCTTCTGATAAATCTAGTGTTTGTGTATATAAATGCAACTACTGTGCATACGATATGGTGGCCGCATTGTCTAAATTGTCATTCTCTCAAGATAGACTAGACGGCCGATTTTTGGGGAGATGGGTTTCGAACATCAGTCAGGTCTACAAAGGGTTGCTTTTCCCAAATGGTTTCCCACTCTCCCTCCATGAAAATGCTGGTAGATTCTCTTTAAAATAATACCTGTTTAGTTTACATTTTGTAAGGTGGTATAGTCAATTTGTAGTTATTCTAATTATTTTTTATTATATATATATATATCTAATGTAATAGAACTGAGCAAGGTAGAATTCTAGAGGTAATCTACTCTCATTAACATGGAGAGAGAGATTAAAAAACCATTTAGTGAAAATCTACTCTGAGTACACCTGACAGGTATTAGAACCCCGATCTGCCCTTCATTGGTCATCTAGTCTTTTTCGAGAGTGAAGCCAGAATCCAGGATCAATGCTGGAACGAAACATGATAAGTTAATTAAATTAAAATGATAGAGTAATCCAATAATAATTTAGAAAAGTTGTATACCTAGGATTCTTTAAATAGCTATATATTATTATTGTTATTATTTATTATTATTAGCACCGCGTCTTACTACCCGTTCGGGTTATACGCACTTACGCTAATGTGTAATGGTAGGGTGATTGTGAGATGAAATGGAGGACCTACAGTTTAACGTGGAATCCGAACCACGGTGGAGGCCTGGCATTCCACACATTCACAAGATGTCTTGTCAGAGGTGAAGGAAGGGTTTGGTAATCATAAAAATCTGTGCCGGGACCGGGGATTGAGCCCCAGACCCTAGCACAGAAGTCTGACACCTTACCCCAAGACCACCAGGTCACCGAAATAACTATCTATATGATGATAATATGACTATCAAAAAAAAAGTGCACAATATTAAGAAATATGTCTTCTCCCAGCGTCAAGCATCTGATGTGGGCACTTTAACATCATCATGTAGTACTACTATAAAAAAGGGCCCTCTTAGTCAACACATAGTAGGTCCGCGGCGTCTGGCTCTTATTCATATCGCAAACCTGACATCCATAACATAAATATAGCAGAGGTTTTTCCTCATGAACCTGAGGAATTTGAGCTCAACGTATTTATGTTTGTACTTGTTTGTCTTATCTGTGTGTTTGTGTAGCTATCCATAAATAATAGTACTCTTTGAAATCATTTATGTTCAGGGTTTAAAATGGATACTAAGAAGTATTAATTCTGAATCACTCCTTTAGTATCACAAAACTTCCCTATGAACTAATAGCATGTATTCTTGGTGAGAAAAGTTACGTAACATGGGTTGGGGGGGGGGGGGAGGGGGGT
>CABFOW010002173.1:81442-95535 GCA_902141385.1 Timema californicum
TATATATATATATATATATATATTTGCTATTAGCTAAGAAATTATTGGTTTTATAAAAATATATTTTAATAAAAGATTTTCATCTTTAATAGTACTACAACTTTACAATTATAAATCAAATAGTTGAGGAAAAATCATCAAAACTGAAAAAAAATTCCCCTAGACCGAGTACCATCAAAGTCACTTTCATGATAGAATTAGAATTATCATCTCGTTTATAATGATAAACAGTGTTTATATATAAAATTTAGCCAAAATTGTTGTAGCAAATTTTGAGAAATTTTATCATTTTTTTTTTTTGCCCTTCAGTAAACTGCCCTTAAATTTAAGATTAGATACCCAATTCCAAAATCCCTTGGGGCAACCCTATGAAAACCCCAGATACCAAGTTTTAGCCCAATCGGTTAAATATTTTTGGCTCTAACCTGAGGTACAAACAAACTGACAGACAGACAGACAGAAGGCATAGTGAAAATTACATTTTTAGTTTAAGGGAATCCTGAAACGTTGACATTTATCAAAATCTCGGGTTCGGTTTTTTTTAATATCACAATACTTTCTCTCCGAGGTGTCAAGAGAAAGTAAAAATGGGAAGGGGGGGAGATAGAATTATGTATGTCGTCACCACGTCTTGCTACCAGTTCGAGTTATAACCTACGCATGGGCATCCTACTAATCACATTAATGTGTCAAGATGAGGAAGGTTTAATTGAGAGAAAATATGTCCGCATTTGCGTGGAGGGAGAGTGAAAAATCATTCAGGAGAAAACCACACAACTGATATTTGAACCCCCCAAATCCCCATCATCGTCAGTCTAGTCTATTGTGAGATTGACGCCTTAGACCATTCGGTCACCGAAGGAGATGAATAAATATTATTAATACCTATAAAATAACAACATTAATATAATTAGATAGTAACAATATCGACCGCGGTGACCTGGCGGTCTAGGGGTAAGGTGTCAGACTTCTGTGCTGGCGGCCGGGGCTCAATCCTCGGTCCCGGCACAGATTTATCCGATTACCAAACCCTTCCTTCACCTCTGACAAGACATCTTGTGAATGTGGGGATTGCCAGGCCTCCGCCGTGGTTCGGATCCCACGTTAAACTGTATGTCCTCCATTTCACCTCACAATCACCCTACCATTACACATTAGCGTAAGTGCGTATAAACCGAACGAGTAGTAAGACGCGGTGCTAATAGTAATAATAATAATATTTACCGCAAAATAAGTTTGTATTTTCTAAAAAGGTAACACCAGAGTTCTACTTACTATAACTTATTGCATTTCCTTAATCTAGTGAATCCGAGGGCACTTGGTTCGCTGTTGCTGTGAGAGCTTGTATTTCGAGATGTAGGAGGAGGGGAGGGTAAGGGGGGTACCTCGATATTCTCCGAGCATTGTGAGGGATAGAACAGCTGTATTGACACAAGGCAGGACTTGTCATCACGCACAATACGCAGACAACAACCCGATAACTTATAATGTAACACTAACAAAACTACAAATTGATAATATTAATAACAAGCGGTCTATTCGTGAGTAGGACTTAATGGGGGGGAGCCTTCAATGTACTTGAGGCATTCTTGCACTAAGCTCATCGAGTAGGTGTTTTAATAACAATTTTTTTTGTTAATATGTATTTTAAAGTATACATATATCATAGGATCCAAGTAGTCTCTAAGATTACCTTTTTTTAGCACCTCGTCTTACTACCCATTCGGGTTATACGCACTTACACTAATGTTTAATGGTAGGGGGATTGCGAGATGAAATGGAGGACGTACAGTTTAACGTGGAATGCGAACCACGGTGGAGGCCTGGCATTCTCCACATATTCACAATTTGTGATTAATACACGTCTTGTCAGAGGTGAAGAAAGGGTTTGGTAATCAGATAAATCTGTGCCGGGACCGAGGATTGAAACCCGGACCCCCCGCACAGAAGTCTGAAAGCTTTACCCTCTAGACCACCAGGTCACCGACCTTGATGACGTGGAGATCGGTGCTTAAATTCCTATCAGGTCTACTGAGCGTGATTTATCCTAAATAGTTCCCCACTCTCCTTCTACGCATATGCGGGTAGGTTGCCTCTAAAATGCTTCCTTCCTAATCCATATCCTTATTAAAGTAACTATCATGTGTGGGTATAATCTTAGTAGGTAGTATTAAGACGTGGCGATAAAAAAAAAGTCTGATACATTTCATGGCGAACCGAGTGTACACGCATTGGTTTTCTTCCTTACATTTTAAGTTTAATAATTTCTTAAATAATTCATGGAAAGGGGAAATTTTCTCATTTTCAAAGACGTTTTACGCCAAATGTTGCAGTTCTGATATCAAAGTAAATGGTTATAATCATATAGGCCTATTCCAATCACGGTAGGAATTACTCTCTGAAAGGTCTTGTTTCCTACCAATATCCTACTATATAATAGATTTCTAATAGGGAAAAAGGCCTTTCAGAAAACAATTCCTACGCTGAACAGACTTTAGATCTAGCCTTCCTCGAACAAATAATATAATATTTTTTTAACAGTGCTACAAACATATACATTTTAAGACAGCTGAGGATTGTTTTAGTGGTTTCATTTTTCCAGAACTACTATTACCATCATAATAAATACACCATTGTGGAGAAATGTATCGTCAGATAGATGCTAGAACGAATAAGGAGATAAAATCTATTTATATTTTTCTTTTTTCTATTGTATCCCCTCCCCACCCTCAATTATTTTTTTTTACTCCTATTGCTTTACTTTTTCCTTTTTTTCACTTAGTATTTGACGCATACACATTCAAACGCAAACTTATTGAAGTTAATTTTCTGGTTGATTAGAGATAATCCAATTGTTAGTTGAAGTACAAATCCAATAAAGACTCTGGAACGAGAACAGGCGAGAGAAAGAAAGAAAGAAAGAAAGAATGAGATTTAAGGGAGAGAGCTTGGGTGGGGGTGGGGGGAAAGACTTGTAGAGGGTTGGGGTTGGAATTGTTGGGGCGGTTACGAAAAACGGGGGAGAGGGGGGATGTGAAGTTAAAGAAGTCTATTCTGTAGTTCATCTGTCATTACGCAACAATGTCCTTTACAATGCCTGTTCCCTACTACCTCCACCCTCAACCCCCCCTCCCCCCACTCTATCACCCTCTATTTTGACATTTTGGTGGACGTAAATAATTCTTGGTGTAAACTATTTATAAGTTACTTAGGCTAAGTTGTGGTGGAAGTGAATGCAGTTTGTTTTTATTTAGCCAAAACAAATTAATATACTGTTGGTTCAGTAGAAACATAAGAGTTTAATTTTCCTCACATGCTGATATCAACAATTGTTGAATATCCGTCATGGTCATAGCAGCGTTAGATGAAAAATGAGGAGAAAAAATGGTCATTAAATTTTAGGGCACCCTCGACAGATATTCGACAACTAATGATACCATCATGGGAAGAAAATTAAAATACGTGTCTATTGGAGAATCATTTGATTCATTTTGACCAAAAAAATTGGCTTTGGTATTTTAAAAAAAACTTGTGGAAACCCTGCCCTTAGCCCATATTCCCTACACACCCACCTTAAATATGCAGATAGCCTGAACGGGTAGTAAGACGCGGTGAAAAATTACACACACACACACAATTAAAAACCTAAAACAAACCCAATATTTGCAAGTCAAAACTATGATAGTGTAATTATAACAAACTAAACAAATGAATAGCTGAATATTAAGGGTGTGCGTAGATTCTACGGATTCGACAGTTATTAAACCTTGAAAAAAAAATTTGTAAAGTTAAAACTTACATATATGATTTTTTTTTTATTTTCTACTGTTATTTACATCACAAATTAGTTTTCACATTAAAAAATACATGAAAAAATTAGATTACATTTTGTGATAAAAACTTAATTTATCATTTTAAGACGAAATATATAAATTATATTTAAAATTAAGCAGTTTGTAAATTATAATTAATACCTTCATTAACAAAGCTCTTCAAGGTATATATATATATAGGCTAATATTTTCACTTTAGATTGGATATTTCTTTTCAAATAGTTGAACTACTATTCCGCTTCGGGAATATCTAATACTGGTGACCTGACGGTCTAGGGGTAAGGTGTCAGACTTCTATGCTGGCGGCCGGGGTTCAATCCTCGGTCCCGGCAAAGATTTATCTGATTACCAAACCCTTCCTTCACCTCTGACAAGACATCTTGTGAATGTGAGGAATGCCAGGTCTCCACCGTGGTTCGGATTCCACGTTAAACTGTAGGTCCTNATGCCAGGCCTCCACCGTGGTTCGGATCTCACTTTAAACTGTAGGTCCTTCATATCATCTCACAATCACCCTACAATTACACATTAGCGTAAGTGCGTATAACCCGAACGGGTAGTAAGACACGGTGCTAATAATATTAATATCTAATACTATCGTATTTCTTCGATTCGAAAAACGTCATCGATTGTAAGACGTACCTACATTTTTCAGCACCACCAACAGTAAAAAAAATAAAGCATTGATCCTAAGAAAATAAATACTAACGAAACACTAAATCACCCTGAATCTAAAATATATTTTTACCACAAAATTCAATTGACTAACGACAATACCTTATTTATCAATAGGTATGTTATTCATCTCGTCTTTCTGAATCAATATAGGTCTGATTATTCTCAGCTGTCTTTATCTTTATCATCCCATAATGCATCACCTTCTGAGTCATGGAGAGCTGCGTTTATAATAAGCACGCCATTTTTAGAAACGTTTAAATGGGGGGCAGGAGAGGGGGAGTGCATGTTAGAATCGAAGAAATACAGTATTCGATTCTACTTCGTTTCGAATTGAATAACTAAACTTCTCCCGCCACTAATCGGTATCAATAACCTTTACAACTTTCTGTTCTGAATTCTGAAACACTAACTCCGCCATTTCCGTTACTCTACAAGAATGGATTGTTCCGAGTGAATGAATAATGAATGACCTGACGGAAGATAGAGTCGGAAACAAAGAATAATCATTAAAAAAAGAAAAGACTTATGACAAGAAAGGTAAATAGAAAAAGAAACAACCATTTGTTTCCCTTGGTATGAAATATTATGATAACTGTTGGGAGAGGGGGGTATAGCTGGCAAAGGGTCAGGGGGGGGGGATCCGAATTTCTCTGTCAAAATATTTCTGTAAATTATCACGGGAATTAAATAGAGATCGGGAATTAAGGTGGGATGTAGGGATCGTGAGTTAAGGGCAGTATTTTTTAATTTTCCATAGTGAAAAATTTGTTTTAAAAAAATATATAAACTACTGCTCCAGTAGAAATATAGAGTTTAATTTTCTTCCTATGGTGATATCAACATTTGTTGACTATCTCTCATGAACGTAGCAGCATTAGATGAGAAACTTTTTAAAATAAGTGAAAAAGTTGTCATTAAATTTCAGGACATCCTTGACAGATATTCAACAACTGTTGATACCACCACGTAAAGAAAATTAAACCAAACGTTGTTACTTGAGATATATTTTATTTATTCTGACCCAAATAAAATGTTTTGATACAATAATTGCAAAAACACCGAACTTTTATCGCGTTCCGTGCACTCACGCCTTAAAACGTACAGTGAGGAAAGATAAGATTTGATCTTTAGTGAAACTTAATTCAGCGATATTGAATGTTCTCTCGTTAATACTTTTTATCTAGACTTATTATTATTATTATTATTATTATTATTAGCAGCATGACCTGGTAGTCTAGGGGTAAGATGTCGGACTTCAGTACTGGAGGTTTGGGGTTCAATCCTCGGTCCCGGCACAGATTTATCTGATTACAAACCCTTCCTTCACCTCTGACAAGACATCTTGTGAATGTGGGGAATGCCAGGCCTCCACCGTGGTTCGGATTCCACGTTAAACTGTTGGTCCTCCATTTCATCTCACAATCACCCTACCATTACACATTAGCGTAAGTGCGTATAACCCGAACGGGTAGTAAGACACGGTGCTAATAATAATAATATTAGCACCGCATCTTACTTTATCTAGACTTAATCTCATTTGTTTGCTAAGCGTACAACTCATTGAACACGATCTCACCCGAAAGAAATAAGGTTATTTTATGTAATTACTAATTACGATAGTGTGTTAGGGGTGGTTAAGGTTGAATTTTTTTAGTGATATGTAACCGTATTTCCGTGGGAGGAGAATTAAAAATCATTTATAAAAAATCACCCTCAGTTTACATAACCGGTATTCGAATCTCAATCTCCTCATCAAAGGCAAATACATAAAAAAAGGTATATTTGAAAACAGTTACCTAGCTAAAAACTCAATAAACCTCTTAAATTGAGTGCAAACTAGATTGCAATGTAATTTTATCGATTATCTTTAATGACCGATTCTGTGTTGTGTTAAATACAAACCAGTTTACGCGCTTATCAAAACACGATTGAAAACATTTGCATAATTAATTACTAAAAGTGTTTCCATTTCGTGGTTTGTTACAATATTACGTTCAAACTGTGGGGAAAAAGCCTCGTTTACCGATATTAACCATTCTTGTTGATTGTTACTGGTCTGTAATTAGTCAGTAAAACACATGATCTGTGATTGGCTGGATCTCGCATCATCGACCGTTCAATGGCGAGTTATAATAACAACACTTAAATAACCATTTCAAGAGCCACATCGATAGCCGGACTAAACTTCTAGGCTCATATCGTCTGGTTTTTACAGTGAATTACCCGCCTCGGTGGCGTAGTTGACTAACGTGCTAGTTTTGTGTTGAGCTCGACTGCTGATGACGGGGAGATCAAGGTTCGAATCTCGGTCAGGTTAACTGGGGTGGGTTTTTTTTTCCTAAATGGTTTTCCACTCTCTCTCTCCACGCAAATGCGGGTTTCCTTCCTCTAAATTCAACATTCCAAATTCCTAACCCGTTAGCGTAATTAGTACTTAAAGCGTATAAACCGAACGGGTAAGTAAGACGCGGGGCTAAATAATAATAATAATAAATAATACAGTGAATTGGAGGTCGGGATTTGAATCTCAGCCGGGTTTAATTGGTTTTATTTTCTAAATATGTTATCACTCTCAGTCATGTGATCTGCCGCTGTCACTTTTGATAGATATAACCAATTCATATAAAATAACAATAGTAAAAAGTAAAATGTTATTAATGTTGAGAGCAAAAACAAAAAGAGCTACGGTATGACTTAAGTAGTATCTTACATGACCTATCATTCCAGTGGCGTCAAGCATCAGTTTTTGGTTATTCTTTTTTGTCAACGCCTTTTATCACGACGCTACTGATGATGCCTACATACAGTAGACCCATGACTTATTTGGTGCTGAGTGACAGTTCACAGCTGAGAGCTGATGGCTTTGAAAAGTTATCAGACCAAATTACGTATCCCTACGCTGAACCTTATGATCTGCAAAAACATGTGTTTAGCAGCTGTCACTTCTGACAATCAAAATTTAGGTATATACCTAAATGTTGACTGTCAGAAGTCAGCTGTGAGCTGTCAGTNCTGTCACTTCTGACAATCAAAATTTAGGTATATACCTAAATGTTGACTGTCAGAAGTCAGCTGTGAGCTGTCAGTCAGCACCAAAGAAGCCACGGGGCTACTGTAGCTAGACGCAATTTTTGTCCTCATTTTACTTTTTTACACTCCACGATGACTAATTATTTCTCTCTTTGATTTGTTGGTTTGAATCCCCGAGAAAAAGTTGATTTTGAGGTGTTAGGGGAATGAGAACCGGATGTTGGTGTTGTTGTTTTTTATCTCAGTTTTTTAGAACTTGGGAAGCGTTCCTCTCTCGATGAAGGTTTCACATAGACTGAGAGCTACGTGGAGACTAGATCGGGTCCATCCTACCCGGGATGTCGCAACCCTGATGACGTCAGAATATATATAATGCAAACCCGCTTCGGTGGCCACGTGGTAGAACCTGCTACTCTCATGTTGGACTAGACCGCCAACGATGGGGAGATCGAGGTTCGATCCCAGTCGAGTGCACTGAGGGGTTTTCACCTAAATGGTTTCCCTACTCTCCCTCCACGCACATGTGGGTGCATTTTTTCTTAATTAAACCTTTTTAATCCCTAGCCCATTGATATAATCAGTACATAGGCGTATAACCTGACCATGTGGTAAGACGCGGTCATAAAAAAAATCATGCATTTGAAAAAAAAGTATCTTCCTAACAGAATCTTTCCATAGATATGTATAGACCTACTTGACCTCACCTATCCCCCTCGTCGCGGTGGTTGATGCCTCCCCATCTTCCCCCTTTAAGAAACCCCAATCCACCCAGTCCCATTACCCAAAATGCAATAAGAAGTACTTATGTGATTATTTGAAGAGCTTTAAACAAATAAAAAAGAACATGTCTCAAAACTAAAAAGTACATTCAATTCACATGAGGACTTAATTAGCAACGTACACTGTATTTAGCGTGGGAATATTACAGATCAATAAGTTTGAATGGTTTTTTTTTTACCACCATGTCTTACTAACCGTTCGGGCTACGTTAAATGGTAGTTCTATTCTTGTTTTGGTTTTTCTCTCTCAAGAAAAACCTATTCCTCTTTCAGACTGAGCAGAGAGAAATTATTACAATCGCGTAGAAGCAATATAACAATTGTGTTGGTTCTTTATAAGGATGAACTCATTAGGTAGAAAATGGCATAAGTGACACTTTCAAAATCAAAGTGTCATTATTTTTTAATTACTTCAGCAAATAATATACATGTCTGGGTTGTTTGAAATTAAAGAAAACAAACATTTGTGGCCCATTTTAATTTTTTTTATTTATTTAGCACCGCGTCTTACTACCCGTTCGGGTTGTACGCTTTAAGTACTAATTACGCTAATTGATTGTGAATTGGGGAGGTTCAATTATAGGAAGTGAATCCGCATTTGCGAGGAGGGAGAGTGGAAAACCATTTAGGAAAAACTACCCACAGTTCACCCGACCGAGATTCGAACCTCGATCTCTCCGTCCTCGGCGGTCGAGCTCAATACGACTAGCGCGTTAGCCAACTACGCCACCGAGACGGGTCATTTTAAATAGATTGATCTTATTATATTTGGAAGAAGGTACACGAAAGCTCGATAGAAAAGTATATAAAAGGAAATATTATTATTATTATTATTATTACTATTATTATTGTTAACACCACGTCTTACTACCCGTTCGGGCTACACGCACTTACGCTAATGTAATGTGATTGTGAGATGAAATGGAGGACCTACAGTTTAACGTGGAATCCGAACTACGGTGAAGGCCTGGCATTCCTCACATTCACAAGTTGTGATTAATACACGTCTTGTCAGAGGTGAAGGAAGGGTTTGGTAATCAGATAAATCTGTGACGGGACCGAGTATTGAACCCCGGACCCCCAGGAAAGAATACAATATAATTTTTACAACGAAAAAAAGAAAACAGTTCACACTTTACATTGCTTCCCCTGTACAGATAGGTAATGGCTGCCTTTTGTAGAAAATCGGTCGATACCACCCAATCCCCCGACCTAGGTTTCATTCTATCAGAGCTCATCAGGAGAGAGTGCGAAAAACGCACAATGCAACTTTCTAATGGATGAAACAAACAAAAAAAAACCAAAGGGAGAAAAAAGAAATCTGTAAAGAATGGTAAAACGATCAGTTATTGATTGATATCAAATTAATCTTCTTACCCGCCTCGGTGGCGTAGTTGGCTAACGCGCGAGTCGTGTTTGGCTCGACTGCTGAGGACGGGGAGATCGAGGTTCGAATCTCGGTCGGGTGAACTGGGGGTGTTTTTTTCCTAAATGGTTGTCCACTCTCCCTCCACGAAAATGCGGGCTCACTTCCTATAATTCAGCCTTCCCGATTCCTAATCCATTAGCGTAGTTAGTACTTAGTGCGTATAACCCGAACGGGTAGTAAGACGTGGTGCTAAATAATAATAATAATTAATATTCTTAAGACAAGACATCTTGTGAATGTGGGGAATGCCAGGCCTCCACCGTGGTTCGGATTCCACGTTAAACTGTAGGTCCTCCATTTCATCTCACAATCACCCTACCATTACACATTAGCGTAAGTGCGTATAACCCGAACGGGTAGTAAGACGTGGTGCTAATAATAATAATAATATTCTTAAGTTTGTAACGTTTCCCGTCACGTGGAACTCTCCTCGAATGTTTAGCCTGGCCCGCTAAAGGTGTTATGGTAGCATGCCACAATAGTCAATAGTCAACATTGCCTACTCCATCCTCTAGTGCGATCCAGAAATTCCAACGGCACGATGAATTATCTGTGACCTACGTTATGACATGATCGGTGAGCTCTTGTTTAGGCATGTCGGTTGTCAAGCGGTACCGTTTCGTCAGTGTGTGTTGGACTTGAACGCTTGTTCTGGGAACACCCTCTGTCATCATTGAGAGGATTTGGTGCTAAAATTTAGGTGCAGAGGTAATGTAGACCTTTTAATGATATGTAATTACTATCATATGAACTGTCTGTTGCAACTTTCAAAGTTGTTTTACTTTTCGTAACGTTTACAAACTTCAACAGTTCTAATGGGATTAAAATGAAATAATTTGACCGATCGTGCAGGGTAAAAACTACGTTGCGTAAGACAGTTTAATATAATAAAACCCTTTGGTTTGATTGAAATAAGTGTTATTTATGATAATAATTTTCTATATAAACTGTCATATTTGACTAATTTGTATCCGTAATGCATATATATGTGGCAATGTTTTGGGAAACTATATTCGCTGATTGTTACCAAATGTTAAATACTTAAATGCAGGGATCTAATGTTTACGAGCTTCTGTACTGTAAATATCTCTCCTTTTTTTCTCTGACCTGCCCTAAGTTCTTGTGTTAAAAACCTAAGCATATTAGTAGTTTACTCGTATAACAAGACCAATTGTTTTGGATCTGTAATTATAATTTTTATTTAAATAACCCGCCTCGGTGGCGTAGTTGGCTAACGCGCTTGTCGTGTTGAGCTCGACTGCTGAGGACGGGAATATTGAGGTTCGAATCTCGGTCGGGTGAACTGGGGGTGGTTTTTCCTAAATGGTTTTCCACTACCTCTCCACGCAAATGCGGGTTCACTTCCTCTAATTAAACCTTCCCGATTCCTAACCCATTAGAGTAATTAGCCCGTAAAGCGTATAACCCGAACGGGTAGTAAGATGCGGTGCTAAATAGTATTACTATATTGATTTAAATAATGTTGAGTCGTAAAATTTTAGTGATATTAATAACTTTTAAAGGTACTGTTAATTTATAGAATATTTCTCCTTTGGTATAGGTTGTTCATGGTTTATCCTTGTCATGTCTAGTTGTGTTATGTGAAACTAATTATTTGGATAATTGAAGTATTACCGATTTTAAAAACATTCTGTCTAGGATAGAGTGACCCGCACTATTATTTTGTGGGAAAGTCAAGACCTTTTTTTAAATTAGAATGGTTAGATATCAAAATTAATACTTGGGATGTTGTAACGTCATTTTTTATTAAATTTATTATATAATACATTTTGTAGCTTTAAATAAAGCTGGTAATTGACTTGTATAAAGGATTACATTTATCTTTGGAACCATACTATTTACACACAGGGTTTGTAGGGTTTTTGACTCTGCGTCTGGGAGTCTGGAGTTTGTTTCCCGGATTGTGTTCTGCCAACTACGGACCACCTTCGTGGTACTTCTTCAGTGGTTGCCGGTCTAGAGGTAAGGTGTCGGACTTCTGCGCTGGGGGTCCGGGGTTCACTCCTCGGTCCCGGTACAGATTTATCTGATTACCAAACCCTTCCTTCCCCTCTGACAAGACGTGTACTAATCACAACTGGTGAATGTGTGGAATGCCAGGCCTCCACCGTGGTTTGGATCCCACGTTAAACTGTAGGTCCTCCATTTCATCTCACAATCACCCTACCATTACACATTACACATTAGCGTAAGTGCGTATAACCCGAACGGGTAGTAAGACGCGGTGCTAATAATAATAATAATAATAATAATAATAATAATAATAATAATAACTGCACTGTACCGTTTGATGCCAACCTTTCCCTACTTTCCTACATTACCCTAATGGAATCCTTTTAAGGTTAGATCCAAATTTCCACTCATACTAATGGCAACAGTTATTGAATATTTATCATGAGCATTGCGGAATTTGGTCACGAATGTTTCTTTTTATTTAAAAAGTTTCTCATAAAATGCCGCCATGCCCATGAAAAATATCCTAGATTTGTTGATACCCCTACGATTAGAAAATTAGACTAAAACATCTGATTGAACGACATTTTAATAACTTTGGCCAAAAGGTTTTTGTTTTTTTTATGCAAAATACTGACACTTAATTAGCGTCTCCTACCAATTCATCTTAAAATTGTATTTTCAAAAATTGTAATTTGTGTTCATTTATTAACGGAACTATTTATTCACAATCACTGAAAGTGAATTTAAAGATTTAAAAAATAAAACTGAAAAATAACATAATAAAATGTTTCTTAACGTGGGGGATCATTGTAACCTTCTCTTCTGAGGGCAATCAAGAATAATATGCTAGGATACACATTCATTCATACCTCCTCCCGNCCCCCCCTTCCCTCCACTTCCCCAACTAAATGGCAAACAAAGAGTTTCTGCTTCCAATTCGACGAACTTCTTATGCTTTGTAATCCCCAAGAAAAATACAATTCGGCATTGCTCTATTAAACAAAAAAAAACCTCACGTCCACTTCCGGTACGAATAAAATATATCAGTAATTTCAAGATTTTCAATTTCGGTTCTGGTTTTAGTTCTACAAATACAGTTACTAATGTATCAATTCAAAGTCCTGTTTGAATTTCTAAACGCATTTACCTTTTCTTAACTTAAGTTCAGAATAAATAAAATTGATGACTTATTAAAGTTGGAGTTAAGTTTGTTATCGCAATGAACAGTTAAGAATTAGAGGCGATAGAACAAGAGTGCATGTATAGAACGATTCTTTGAAACGAACTCACATTCGATTGTGTTTTATTTGAAGGGTACTTTTTATTTAAGTGGACACTGTGTAATAGTTCTCCACATCTTTCTCTCCACCGAACTCCGTGTGAAACAGTTCAGTCAGAGAGGTCGGAAGTGACATTATATCTTGCTTATAAGCTGTGTACGGTTTATAGTGGGATTGCCATGAGATAGTATGTATAGTGTGATTGACATACGATGATATATATAGTGGGATTGACATACGATGGTTATATAGTGTGATTGCCATGATATGGTTATATAGTGGGATTGACATACGATGGTATATATAGTGGGATTGGCATACGATGGTAGATATAGTGGGATTGGCATATGATGGTAGATATAGTGGGATTGAAATACGATGATAATATAGTGGGATTGATATACGATGGTAGATATAGTGGGATTGGCATACGATGGTAGATATAGTGGGATTGACATACGATGGTAGATATAGTGGGATTGAACATACGATGGTTATATAGTGTGATTGCCATGATATGGTTATATAGTGGGATTGACATAAAATGGTAGATATAGTGGGATTGACATACGATGGTATATATAGTGGGATTGACATACGATGGTAGATATAGTGGGATTGGCATACGATGGTAGATATAGTGGGATTGAAATACGATGATAATATAGTGGGATTGATATACGATGGTATATATAGTGGGATTGACATACTATGGTAGATATAGTGGGATTGACATACGATGGTAGATATAGTGATAATTTTAGCTCCGCGTCTCACTATCTATTCAGATTATACTGATATGCACTAATTACACAACAGAGCTATGGATTTGGAAGGTTGAAATTTAGAGCAAGAGTATCCACATTTGCGTGGAGAGAGATTGTAAAACCATTTAGGAAAAACCTCTTTCAGTAAACCCAACCATGATTCGAACCCCGGTCTCCCCGTCATCGGCAGTTCCAATAGTTTTCAAGAATGACGCGTTAGACCATTCGACTACCGAAGCGGGATATATGAAATGAAAACACAAATGTGTGTATAGTCAAACTGTTGTAACGAACAGTTTTACAACCCCCCCCCCTCCCTC
>CABFOW010002173.1:99427-111726 GCA_902141385.1 Timema californicum
TTATTATTATTAGCACCACGTCTTACTACCCGTTCTGGTTATACACACTTACACTAATGTGTAATGGTAGGGTGATTGTGAGATTAAATGGAGTACCTACAGTTTAACGTGGAATCCGAACCATGGTGGAGGCCTGGCATTCCCCACATTCACAAGATGTCTTGTCAGAGGTGAAGGAAGGGTTTGGCAATCAGATAAATCTGTGCCGGGACCGAGGAATGAACCCCGGCCGCCAGCACAGAAGTCTGACACTTTACCCCTAGACCAGCAGGTCACCTTTTGGTTTGCTAATGATTTCTTTGAAAAAACTAGATAGTCTGGCTCCAACCAAATAAGCTGAAGATTGTGAGCTAATTTTAAAACAGCATGATTACCACCTATGATAGATTTTAACGAGTACAATCTCGTTTGAGAATGGAAGAGGGTGAACAATTATATTTAACAAAATTATGGACGGCAATTATAAGCGACGGTATTACTGAAATGTTAAAATATAAAAGAAAAGATGGTCGTAACGTAACATAAAAAAACTGGTTATACCACTTGTTCTCTGCTTATTCTTTTGTGTTTTATCAAAACCAACAATATTATTTATTTACAGTGATTAATCATTGTTTTGTGAGCAGTTCTTACTCTTACAAAACGTTTATTCACAAATAAAAAAATAAATGGGGACAATTGTATCTAGGTTTGTACTTAAATACCTACTTCATACTTTAATAGTTTTAGTGCTACTAAGTAAACATTAGGCCTAGTCAAAGTTAGCCCCTAGAAGAGTCTAGCTAAGAATAAAATTAAATATGGCATATTAAATCGTTTTGAAGTACATACATTACCAATCACCATCTTTGTTTACGAAACATAACTCAAAATATATTTTGCCCCTTCAACTTAGGCAGAACTGCTTGGTAGATAATACTTGTAACCAAGGCGTAACCAATTTAACTTGCCTATTGAATCCGTGCCTAAATAATGTCAACAACTTGGTAGCAAATAATTTGCTCTTCCAAGTGAAGCTGTACCTACAGTAGACCCATGGCTTCTTTGGTGCTGAATGACAGATCACAGCTGACAACTGACGGCTTTGAAAAGTTACCAGACCAAATTATGTATCCCTACGCCAAACCATATGATCTGCAAAAAAAATGTGCTTAGCAGCTGTCACTTCTGACAGTCAACATTTAGTTATATACCTAAATGTTGACTGTCGGAAGTCAGCTGTGAGCTGTCAGTCAGCACCAAAGAACCCATGGGGCTACTGTAGATGTTGTCACCAGCTTGGTATTGGTAGCAAACGTATTTCTCTCTTCGGTTAACTTTGTTTCCGAGGTGTTCACTTAACCCACTCTCGTCCCAAGAGCTTCGTGTTGACCTTCCACCTCTCAACTATATTAAAGTAGGCTATGTTTTCCTTAGAACAGGGCTAAGGACAGGAGGGAGGGATTCAAATCCCTGGGGCAGTTAGGATTATGTTCTTTTAGACTGTGTTCCTCCCCTACCGAGCGGAACTAGGAGGTTTGAGGGGGTCAGGGCGTGGAGGGAGGGGTAGGTTGAGGCGTCAGTTGTAAGCCTGACACCTTTCTCTCCCCTCAAATTCTCTTCTCTTGTCAAATCTTTACTTCAAACATTCACGTCAACTTTTGTGTTGGTAGCAGAGACTGGCTTAAGGAGGGGTTGTACTGTAGGAGACACGAGAAAATGTGTTTTTGCAGTTTTTATAGCAAAACTTTTTTTTTACAAATAGAATAAAATATTTATTTGTTATGAATATAAAGTTTAATTTTATTCACACGGTGATATCAACACGTCCTTTTGAATACCTGTAAAGGGTCTCCTGGAATTTAATGACTTAATTTAAAAAAGTTTATCATCTAATGCTGCTATGCTCATGACAGATATTCAACAACTGTTGATATCACCACGCGAAAAACAATTAAACTCTATGTTTCTACTGGAGCAATGCTTATTTTAACCAATCATACATAGGCTCTGCTCTACATACCTCACATGGGAATGTATGTTCGTTGATAGCTGACCATTGAGTGTTCTACTGAGTGATGAGAACAATTCACAGGCACAGCTTAAACTAACTCTGATTACCCTGACAACACTACACGTGACGACACTGTCAATGAGTGTTCTACTGAATGATGAGAACCATTCACAGGTACAGTTTAAACTAACTCTGTTTACCCTGGCAACACTACACGTCACGAGACTGTCTATGAGTGTTCTATTGAGTGATGAGAACAATTCACAGGTAAAGTTCAAACTAACTCTGCTTACCCTGGTAACACTACACGACACTGTCAATGAGTGTTCTACTGAGTGATGAGAACAATTCACAGGTACAGTTTAAACTAACTCTGCTTACCCTGGTAACACTACACGACACTGTCAATGAGTGTTCTACTGAGTGATGAGAACAATTCACAGGTAGAGTTTAAACTAACTCTGCTTACCCTGGTAACACTACACGACACTGTCAATGAGTGTTCTACTGAGTGATAAGAACAATTCACAGGTACAGTTCAAACTAACTCTGCTTACACTGGCAACACTCCACGATACGACACTGTCATTAAGTGTTCTACTGAGTGATGAGAACAATTCATAGGTACAGTTTACTAACTCTGATTACCCTGGTAACACTACACGACACGACACTGTCAATGAGTGTTCTACTGAGTGATAAGAACAATTCTCAGGTACAGTTTAAACTAACTCTGCTTACCCTGGCGACACTACACGACACAACACTGAAAATTTAGCATGTCCAAGATTAAACCTACCTATGCTTACCGAGTCCTCAGTTTTGTAAAAGTTGTTCTCCGAGTTGGGCGCAGCTGTAAAGAGCGAGCGACCTGTCTCCTGAGCCTAATTAGCGCCTCCACTCCAGTGGAGGTAGGCAGACTTATTAATGACGTCACACCACGTGGTAGCCATGTTTTATCACCTGCCCAAGTCCCCCAAATTAGGCGATAGTCACTTCACATATGGCGGTAAGGACTATAAGCACGAGAAAATATGTTAAAGAAAAAGAATAATGTTGATTTTTTTTATAATTAAGCTATAATTAGTAACCCGCATCACTTCTTTTGGACGGGAAGTAAAGCCGTTGATCTCATGTCAATTGAGTCTTGTAAGACTAGATGTGTGGCTCATTTTTGTCATGAATATATGAAGCATTTAAACAGGACATTTTTATCAATACGTATATGACCCGTCTCGGTGGCGTAGTTGGCTAACGCACTAGTCGTGTTGAACTCAATTGCTGAGGACGGGGAGATCTATGTTCGAATATCGGTCGGGTGAACTGAGGTTTTTTTTTCCTAAATGGTTTTCCACTATCCCTCCACGCAAACGCGGGTTCACTTCCTCTAATTCAACCTTCCCAATTCCTAATCCATTAGCGTAATTAGTACTTAAAGCGTATAACCCGAACTGGTAGTAAGACGCGGTGCTAAATATTATTATTATTATTATTATTATTATTATTATTATTAATACGTATATGAGAAATACATCTGGTCCACGTACCTACCGATGCAGGTTGGACTCCAATCCATTTTAACAAGAGATTTGGAAATAAAGGACCATACAAAAATATCACAAATATGAATTTAATTTAACTTTAATTTATTTGAGATATTTAGCGACAATCTTTAAAAAAAATTGATGTGAAAATATGTATATTGTTATAATTTATTGTGATTATAGAACTACAAATGGCTAAAACTTGGTATCCAGGGTTTTCATAAGTTTTCACAGAGGTATTTTTGGAAATATCTAGCCAACCCTAAAATAAAAGGTGGTTTACTTAAGTGCGTAATGAGAAAAGATTAATTTTTTTAAAATCAAAATTGACTCTTAACGATTTTAATTCATATTCATATCTTCGCATTGTTTGACGTTAAGAACAAAAGTCGCATCACATTTTTTCCATGAAAATGACTTTTACGAGCGTAAATTTACAATTTATTTTATTATAGCACCGCAACTCTTTGAGATATGAAATAACTTATTGTTGAACATTTGTAAGAATATTAAAAACGAATAACTTTTATCTAAAACAATATTTTATGAAATCAATATTTTCTTAGTTAAAGTATAAAATTCACAGAACAATATAATACGTTTCTGTAACAGTGTATATTATTTCATGTACGCTATTTGATTAAATGTGGTAATCTTCTTTTCCCCATTATGTTTATTCCATTCACGATAGGTTTTTACCTGGATGACAGTTCGAAAATCATATGTTTAGGTTTTGGGTTGCCAACACTTGTAAAAGATCACAGTTTTGTTATAAATGTAAAGATCTTTAATTACCTGTTATATATTACATTTAAAATAACGTAAACTTAAGTTTTCTCATAATATTTCATTTTTTAAAATAATTTCTTTTTATCCAACTCTAAACAATATTTTAAACATAATCAACAGTACTTATTTTTCGTTTTGGAACGTTACTGATTTTGTGTAATACAGTGCACACATCAATACCTTTTAACACAGGCATCGTATTTACTTGGAAAAGAGAAAATTGTTGTCATTTTTTTACATATAATAAATGAATTTATGATTATTTTATCGTATTTTGATATATTTAACTGAATAAAATATTTTCATCAACTGCGTTTCCGCATCATTGTAAAAAACTTGTTTACCGTTATGTTCAATCATATGGTTTAGATACTTCAGTCGCCATTTTGAAGTTATGTTCGTTAAAAGTTTTTGTGAAAGTGGTATGAATATTTCTTTTAAGTGGAATAAAACTATAAATAAAATTTGTGTCCGACCTCAAATAAATATATAAATAATATTGGCCTAAATTACTGTGGTTAACTATCACATTAATATATTACCATCTGTTTTCATTACAGTGATCCAATGTGATAGATGTCAGCTGTTGGTGTAGTGATATATTAGGGGTTACTTCTAGTAACATTACGAGCTGTCATCCAGCTAAACTTAGCTCGTGAATGACTTATATGACAATTTACAGTGAAATCTCCCTCAACGGATACCTCTGAATAGTGGATTAATCTTTATAACGGACAGTTTGTTTCCCCCGACAGAATAACATGAGATCTTTACGGCGAAACAGCCTCCTAATAACGGACTTTTTCATTAATGGAAACGGACACTTCTAAAGATGCATATCTGCTGTTTACATTTGATTTTAATTGCGTATTGTTCCTTGTATTATGAAATCTGTACAGTAAGCTACGTACAATATTGTATTCACTAGTCATAAATCCTGCATACATTATTGTATCGTGCAATAATTAAATTGTAATACTTTATATTCAAAGTATACGGGTTCATATAAATTAAACGATGTTCAAGAAGTATTATTAAAAAAAAAAATTCCAAATAACGGGCACCTCTTAATGACGGAGTTTTTTTTATACCCGAAGGTGTCCGCCATTAAGAGATTTCACTCTATTTTTTTTATTCACATATCTTACTTGTTATAACTTAATTTATAATTTAGTAAGTGTGTGTGGGGGGAAGGGGGCCAAAGTACCATTTATTTATCGAATGTAATACCTCGAACAGTGTTTTAAAAGGTCCTCCTCGCGTGTCGCTGGTAAGAGGGGGGCAGAGGGGGGAGGGATATGAGGGGCGGAAGTGTCGGAAGGGAAGGGAGGGAAAAGAGAGGTTTCCACATGTGTTAACGAGTTTTGTTAATTACTCGGTGATCAATTGTTTGCCGCGCAACTCGCTCTTGATTGTACGGTGACCTGAACACGCCTACACTTCCGAGGAACAACGGCTCATCTCGCAGCGTCACGTGGGACACTATTAGTTGGACGCTGAACCTGATTTGGGTTGGCAGTAATCAACTTAACTGGACGTATGGAGGATTTCAAATTTAAAAAAAAACCAGTGCATGGTCGACAGACGATATGTATATAAGAAAGAGGAGCTTAGGGAGAAGGACTAAAATATTATAAACGGTCACATGTTGGTCTAGGGGTAGGGTGTCAGACTTCTGTGCTGGGGTCCGGGGTTCAATCCTCGGTCCCGGCATAAATTTATCTGATTACCAAACCCTTCCTTCACCTCTGACAAGACATCTTATGAATGTGGGGAATGCCAGGCCTCCACCGTGGTTCGGATTCCACGTTAAACTGTAGGTCCTCCATTTCATCTCACAATCACCCTACCATTACACATTAGCGTAAGTGCGTATAACCCGAACCGGCAGTAAGACGCGGTGCTAATAATAATAATAATATTAAAATTTTCACCATAGTAAGCTACAATAAAACTATCCAAGGATTTCATACTTATAGAGTTATTAAAGTATTACAATCAGGAATAATTTTATTTATTACCTAATTAGACAAAATAGAGAAATAGTTTCAGAAAACGCCACAGACCATTGTGTTCCAAGCCGTGGGCCCCGTCAGCGATTGATGACGTCTTCCTGACCGAGGGAGTTAGTTCCATGTATGTGTGAAATGTTGTTATGTCTCTAGGCTTGCATCTGTTCACCACCGTAGAGTGTTTTACTCTCTTAGAGAAAAGCCGGGAGTTAACGCACACAGTTCATCTCCAGCGGAGCTAAGGCCCCCCCCTCCCCCCCACCACAAAAGGATCTCTTGAAACAACCGACGGGTCTACTGGAAGCCTCTTTCGCTCACGAGATCTTGTTCCCTAAAGCCGAGTAGAGGAGCTGCTCTCCGAGCGTGTGATGCGATCTCCCCTCTTCTCCCCCTCAACACTCCACTGCTGGCTTCTCACAGGGGTAATCGCGCACTCCATAAAACAAACAAAAACTAACTCCGGTATTAAGGGAGCGGACACTGATCATCTTCCCTCCTTCCCCTCTCTCTCTTACTACCGGCCGCACGGTCTAAGACGTCACTCTCGTAAAAATAACAGATTTCCGATGACAGGGAGATTGGAGTTCGAGCCCTGGTGGGCGTATTGAAGGTAGTTTTCTCTTAACTGTTTCCAATTCTCTTTCCGCGCAAATGCGGGTACAGTTCTTCTAAATAGAACCTTCCTAATCCCTAACACATTCATGTAATTAGTACATATGCGTACTACATTTTGAAGTATAATAGAACCCGCCTCGGTGGCTTAGTTGGCTAACGCGCTTGTCGTGTTGAGATCGACTGCTGAGGACGGGGACATCGAGGTTCGAATCTCGGTCGGGTCAACTGGGGGTGGTTTTTTCCTAAATGGTTTTCCACTCTCGCTCCACGCAAATGCGGGTTCACTTCCTCTTATTCAACCGTCCCAATTCCTAATCCATTAGAGTAATTAGTACTTAAAGCGTATAACCCGAACGGGTAGTAAGACGCGGTGCTAAATATTAAGTATAATAGGCTCTAGGTGCCACCTCTACAATTTAACCCTTCCACCGCAAGCCGTCACTGCAGAAAATGTTCGTATCTACCTCCATCCACAGTTGTCCCTTGACACTCCTGTTTGCATACATATCTACCTCCACCCACAGTTGTCCCTTGACACTCCTGTTTGCATACATACCTACCTTCATCCACAGTTGTCCCTTGACACTCCTGTTTGCATAGTTTGTGTGTTTTAAATCCCATCTCTATGATACGTTTTGTTTATAAACAATTCTGTGTCAAACGTGGCTGAGATCGACGTGCAGACGACTCCACAACTCAAGAGAGACTGCGACACTAACGTTAGTCTGACGGGGGTGCGTACGGCTTGATTACATCGGGAGCATTACGAGTGCGTGGGCGGTCGCAACTGACGATAAACGCGATCATCTAGCGACTGTCGCAGCGTCCAGAACACTAGTCTTTCCCCGGCCTAAGATCAATCGACCAGGCCGTGGTGGACCAAATGAACAGTTCTCTTTTCGGAGGAAATACATAATATGGTACCACCGGGAATCGAAGCCGGGATATATTTATCAGTAGCCAAGGGTGCTGACCACAAGTTCAAGAGATCAGTCACCACTTAAAATATAAACTGAATATCATCGCTGAGGGAACTCCGTGGTGACCATTGGGAAACAGGGGTTGTCATTTTTTTCGTTTATAGTGTGGTCAATCTCGCTTAAAATATAAGACAAGTTTGGCAACGTTGGTTAGTCAATGTTGCCAGTAGCTCCTTCTTACCCAAGCACACCACCTTCAGACTTAACTGAGAGCAAGGAGATTTGGCAACAGCTAACTGAGAGAAAGAGTGAAGATAAAGCTTTTCTCCATAAGTCCTGCAGTTCCCTCAGCAATGATATTGGGTGTAGTACACTCAGTATATCTTTGGTGCACTAACAAATATATTAATATTATGATTAATAATAGTTTAGTTAAATTGCCATTAGGAGGAAAAGACGTCAATCTTATCTGATTTGCCAATGATTAAAGAGGTGTAGTTCGAATCCCGTCTGGGTGCGGCCTACTTAGGTTGGCTTCTCCTTGACCGGTTTCCCTCTCCCCCTCCACCCAAGTTCGTATACGTTTCCCCTAGATTAAAACTTCCTCGTCACTGTCCTATTAGTGTAGTTAAATGCCGATAGACCGGACGGGTACGTTGGAACAAAAATAAATAGAAGTCCATGTATAGTTCAATTTTCATAGAAAGAGCCTTTCAGAAAACACAAACATATAATTTTTTAGGTCAACATTGATATAATTTTACTATATTGTTTGTGTTGTTTTATATGTGTTGATAATATTTATCAAAAGTGGCAGCTGCAGTTAAAATGACTTTACGTATGAACACGTTAATAATAATAATAATAATATTTAGCACCACGTCTTACTATCCGTTCGGGTTGTACGCTTTTAAGTACTAATTACGCTAATGGATTAGGAATTGGGAAGGTTGAATTAGAGGAATTATTTGCGTGGAGGGAGAGTGGAAAACCATTTAGGAAAAACCACCCCAGTTCACCCGACTGAGATTCAAACCTCGATCTCCCCGTCCTCAGCAGTCGAGCTCAACACGACTAGCGCGTTAGCCAACTACGCCACCGAGGCGAGTATGAACACGTTTAAGTTGATCTAGTAACTTTTCAATTATTTCATATAAAGCTCCTCTTACGAAAATGAAGTCTTACACTGACTGTACTTGCACATTTTGTAGCGGGTCTCCACCCCACCCACCCCTATACCACCCCCTCCCGCTGTAACGAGCCTCGCGAGCACGCGCCACCCCTCATTTCACCCCTCCTACCCACCACCCTCTTTATTTTCCTAACATTACCTCGACTCAATTAATCCCTTTGTGGGTCCCGTGCGCGCTCAATAATAGCCTATTAGAGAGAGGAGAGGGTTTGGAAGGGGGGAGGGGGAGGCTGCGGGCTAAGCGAGAAACCCAAACTAATTGTTCCTTCTCCAGACTCCTGCTGCAACCACGCACAGCAACCAACCCTCACAAGGTTCGAGGTACACACCGTTCGTCAGGCGCGCTCCGTTACGCCTGAAGGTATGCAAACAAGTAAACGAGCATGCGTCCTGTTTAGAAACTGTGCATTTATAGGGTACGCACCTCAGTGGTGGCGTGGTCTAAGCTCTAAGGCGTCACTCTAGCAAATAAATTAGACCGGCTGTTGATGGAGGAATCGGGTTTCGAACCCCCGTTGGGTGTACTGAGGGTGTTTAAATTGTGCTTCCATCCAAATTCGGCTAAGTCAGCAATTTGAGTTTTTTTACCACTACGTATTACTACCCATTCTGACTATAAGCTTATATACTAATTAAGCTAATAAGTTGGGGATGGAGAAGGTTGAATTTAAAGGTGGTGTACCCGGATTTGCGTGGAGAGAAAGTGGGAAATCGTTAAGTAAAAACCACCCTATGACACCCGACTGGTATCGAACCCAGATCTACCCATCTTCGTCAGTCTAGTCTTATTGCGAGAGTGACATCTTAGTTTTAACATAAGTCAAATGGTTTTAACAGTGAATGAAGTCATCAGTAGATTTGTAGGGTTTTCCATCGGCTGCACTAGGGGGGGGGGNTCGAGGTCCTCCATTTCATCTCACAATCACCCTACCATTACACATTAGCGTAAGTGCGTATAACCCGAACGGGTAGTAAGACGCGGTGCTAGTAATAATATGGAAGTGACAAATGGCAAGGAATCCATAAATAGCCTTTGCATCCACTTCAGAATAGAACTGAAAAAAAGAGAGAGTTTTGAATGGGTTTCTGGATTAGGTTGATTGTGGAGGAAAATTTAGCCTATTCCAAACGGTCTTAAACGTCTAGCAGACTGCTTAAAATCAATTCCTGATAGTTCTGCACGTAATTTCTGTCTAATGAACCTAATAAACATTCCATTACGTTGCTTATTAACCATGTTGCATCAGTAATGTTCATCAAACTAAATGGATCACCTTTGAAGTGATAAGACCAACTAGCATACAGTAAGTTCAGATCTGGTCGCTGCATCATCGGTCAGCTGTGGATACAAAATCGCGTAGTTTCAGTGACGAAGCTGTTCCCGAACGAAATATAAATGAATTAAAGCATTGCTTTAAGAGTTATCAGAAAATTAATAAAATAAATTACATTACCATTACGTATTGTATTTGTAACTACAGTAGCCCCATGGCTTCTTTGGTGCTGACTGACAACTCACAGCTGAATTCTTAAGTCAACATTTAGGTATGTACCTAAATTTTGACTGTCAGAAGTGACAGATGCTAAACACGTGTTTTTGAGGAGCATATGGTTCGGCGTAGGGATACGTAATTTGTTCTGGTAACTTTTTAAAGCTGTCTGAAGTCAGCTGTGAGCTGTCAGTCAGCACCAAAGAATCCATGGGGCTACTGTATAAACTATTAAAAATATTCTAAATGTTAAGCGTAAAATTCCTAGCCCATTTTTATATTTAGAACGGTTAGATATAAGTCTACTTTCATTAATTTGCGGGAATAACCGACAAGGTAGGCCTACTATTCTTTAGGACTACACCACTGTTAGTAAAGTATCCCCGTGGCTTCTTTGGTGCTGACTGACAGCTCACAGCTGACTTCTGACAGTCAACATTTAGGTATATACCTACATTATTGACTGACAGAAGTGACAGCTGCTAAACACATCTTTTTGCAGATCATATGGTTCGGCGTAGAGATACATAATTTTGTCTGGTGAATTTTCAAAGCTGTCAGACAGCACCAAAGAAGCCATGGGGCTACTGTAGGTCTACCAACAAAATAACGCGTGTCATAAAATATATTTCCTATGCGCGTTTAAGCTTAGCCTCTGTTATGTTTACCAACCTTGAAGATGTTCTGCGACGCGAAGGGGGAAAGTTAGTTGTGATGGCTTGAAGGGTGAGGGGNACACACACAAAGTTGATTGTCATCTGTTTTGGTCGATATCCCTACGACACTTCTCGTCGTGTAAACAAACTGGCGCACGTGATAATATCGACTCTAGTGTGTGTGTCTGATATCGATTGTCACACCTTCATGATAGGCGTCGTGCACTCGGCTTTGTTAAGGAGGGGATGTAGGGAAAGCGATAAAAGGGCAATTCTTGCAGTTTTTATAGCAAAACATTGTTTTTATTAAAAATTAATCAAACATTGCTCCAGTGGAATCATAAAGTTGAATGTTCTTCACATGATGATAACAACGGTTGTTGAATATATATCAAGGTGTTCTGGAATTTAATGACAACTTTTTCTCTTCATTTAAAAAAGTGTCTCATTTAATGCCAATCCGCTCATGACAGATATTCAACAACTGTTGATATCACCATTAGAAGAAAATTCCACTCTATGTTTATACTGAAGAAATATTTGATTTATTTTTGACCAAAAAATATTTTGCTATAAAAACTGCAAAAATACTGGCCTTTTCCCGCGTCCCCTACACTCACAACTTAATACAGTACAATGTCCACAGAAGGTACTTTTTGTCAAATACAAACTTTTTTTTTATCACAGCACCTTTCTACCTTTTTCAAGTTATAAGTGTACATGATAATTACTCTGATGGAGTAGGGAGGAGGAAGGGAGAATTATAGAGGTAATCCTCGTATACCCGTATTTTGATGGAAGGAGAGTGAGCCTTAGAGAGAGAAAAACCCACCCTAAGTAGACCCGACTGGGAGTCGAACCCCGACCTCCCTGCTATCCACAGGCCAGAGATATTTTAACATGAGAGTGATGTCTTAAAGAGTTTAGACCATTGGTCAGTGAATTTTGGTGCCATATTTTGTTACGGTCGCCGTGTGTTCTCTCTTTTGACAAGTCCGTTGCCTTGTTCAAATTATTATTATTATTATTAGCACCGCGTCTTACTACCCGTTCGGGTTATACGCACTTACGCTAATGTGTAATGGTAG
>CABFOW010002174.1:8940-20861 GCA_902141385.1 Timema californicum
TTTCCCGAAAGGGGAATAGTCCCAAAGTTCCCCAAGTTTTTGTTAACAATGCTTAAGTTAAGTGAAAACTCACACTTACTCCACAACTTAATGATAACTATTATCATATCATCTCTTTGTGGGTGCGTGTAGACAACCTCCAGAGGTGCACCCTGGGTAATGTTCTGTTCCATCAGAGCTGCTAAGTTAGTCTACATACAAGAGACGTGTGGACAACCTCCAGAGGTGCACCCCAGCCAACAGAGCGGCTAACAGAGCACACTTGGGTGCCCAAACCTGGACGTTATGTTCCTCCAGCTAAAAAATAAATTTAACCACTAACTTTGTTTAAACAATTTTAGTACACACGTATTACATTTCCTATTACCCGCTTCAGTGGACGAATGGTCTAAGGCGGTGACGGCGAAACTTTCCCGACCAATGTGCCCCTTTATTAGGACCAGTTGAATGTCGAGCCGGTCTATTTAGTGTGCCATTTCTTATTTACGTTTTTTGATTAGTATTTTAAAATCAAAACATGTTGAATATTATGAAATGTATTGAATAGCTCAAATACAATTGTAGAAATTTGAAAAAAAAATCCTAAATTAAAAAAATATATATTGATTAAATTTTCAAAATGAGTTTCTTAGACAATTTTTAGTTTCATTAACTTTAGGTAAAAAAACACACATCAAATTTAACACCTTCAGGGGGCGGGAAAAAAAGTCAATAATTCTCTAAATGTTAAAATCAAAAAGTTAACATAATCTTTTTTTCGTGTTAGTTTGAAACATGTTGTATTTTGATGGCCAACATATTTATGTTCGGTTCATGCCTTGTTGTCTTCAACAGCACACAAGACTAGGTCCATTCGTCGACTTCACAAAGTTTGTCGTGACATGTGAATGGCATTATACCACGTAGCAAAAAGTTTTATTTAGTGTTTATTTTTTCATGTCGGCGTGCCACCCAAATCGGTTTCCTATGCCATCCAGTTGCACGCGTGATATAGAGTTGTCATTCCTGGTCCAAGGCATCACTCTCGTGTTAGACTAACCTGTTGATTACGGGGAGATCGGGGTTCGAATCCTTGTCAAGTCTACTGAGGCTTGTCCCCCCCTATTGTTTCCCACTCTCCTTCCATGCAAATGCGGGTCTATTACCTCTAAAATGCTTCCTTCCACATTCCTACCTTATTAGAGTAACTATCATATATAAGTATAACCCGAACGGGTAGTAAGGCGAGAAAAAAACTATAATAAAACGCATTTCTAAATATTTGTTTATTTTCACCTCCACAACTCAAAGTTACACACCATCCGAAATGTTGGTTATCTTAAATCGGGTTCCTCTTTTTTTCGTATTACTAGATTCTATTGTGCTTCAATCGATCAGTTGAAAGAAAGTTACTTAAGAACATGCAATACTAGCACGACCCCGGCGGATGACCTTGACCTGCCTCTTCCACTAACCGCGGCACGTAACGGCTGAATTATGTAATCGTATCGCCGCCATAGGAAGGAATTTGTAATATGAAAAAAAACTCCATGGCGTAGGCCAGCGATCGATTTATATCGACCAAACGGCCGCCGCTGCTAGCGATGATAGTGCCAACATTTGTGGGATAAAGAGTGTCATGTGGTCAGCAAAACGATCCCTCCAGCCATCTCAGTTTTCTAGAGCTGTGCTGCTAATTATTTATTCAAGTAACTCCTCATTTGTCCTCAAGAGGCTGCGTTTGACCTCATTCCAGAACTATTGTCCCACAAGAAAACATTTTTTGGAAGCACCGGGGTTCAAACCCGGGACCTCCGGACCTGTAGCCAGGTGCTCTGACCAATATACCAGGGAGGCGCTTATTTGTAATATGACCCACAATGCAGTGGTTAACAAATATGGCACACTAGTCTACCGAAAAATTCTCGACGTTGTGTTTTGTCGATGAAAAAAATCATTTAAAGTATTTTATTCAATAATTTTAAAAAAAAGTTTGAAAGTTTTGATGGTTTTTTTCCAGAGAATGTGATGGCTTGCAATCAAAGCGTTGATCCATTTAATGAGTAACTTTTACTTAAGGTGGGATGGAAGCAGATGCGAAAAAGGGCCAATGTTTTTGCAATTTTTATGGCAAAACTTTTTTTTTTTTGCCAAAATAAACCCATTATAGCTCCAGTACAAACAAAGGGTTATATTATTTTCTTCATATGTTTAAATCAACAGTTCCTGAATACCCATCATGAGCATAGCGGCATTAGATGATAACATTTTAAAATGAAAAGAAAAAGTTGTCATTTAAATTCCAGGACAACCTTGACAGATATTCAAGAAATTTTGAGCTCATCATGGGAATCAAATTAAATTCTATGTTTGTACTGGAGCAATATTTTATTTATTTTGACAAAAAAAAATGTTTTGCCATAAAAACTGCAAAAACACTGACTTTTCTCGCGAATTTTACTCCACCTTGATGAGTAACTTGAGCGTGCGTTTCTTTACACACAATTATTTCAATTCGTGGTCGAATAGAAGACAAAACACACTCGTATTTCCTGTTCAACTGGGCATGTCCATGGCCGAGTCTCCCGTAGTGTCACCAATTTGCACGCTCAGTGTGCCGCGAGCACTTATATGAAAGAATAGTGTGCCGTGAACGAAAATATATCGAAGCCACTAAATAATGTTCCCATACGCCAAGCCACGTGTTTTCAAAACACGGCGTCATTTTTTGTAAGAGTTGGTGTGCTGATCTTTCCGTAAGTTTTGTCTGCCCTACATTTATTTTTTTCGTGCCTTTTAAAAGGCTAACACCCCGTATCGGTGGGCGCGCAGGATAAGGCGTGAACAAAGTCTAGTTTGACTCAACGGTGACGGGGATATCGGGAAACAAACTCCGGCCTGGGTGCTACGATGGTTTCTCACTCTACCTTCACGTAAATGCAGGGTCAGACAAAAAATATTTTTAACATCACATCTTACTACCCATTCTGGTTAGACGCACATATGTACTGATTACAACAATGTGTTAAGAGATGAAAATTGTTGTATTTGGAGGACGTGTGCCCAAATTTTCGTGGAGGGACAAAGTGGAAAAACCACCCTCAAACCCCTAGACCGAGATTAGAATACAGATCTCCCCGTTATCAGAAGTGCAATCTATTGCGAGAGTGAGACCCTGCCTTAAAACATGCGGACACCGAAGCGGATGGGGGTGTATAAAAAAATCCGGGATCAATCTTAAAGGGAACTTTCACCGGGGTTGCCACTATTTTCTTACGTTCCTATATTTTTTTACAGTTTTTTCAAAAGCAATTCTAATTTTTCCAGGCAGCTTGGGGTAAAAACAAAGTGTGATAAAGTTTCATTTTCCATCAAAATGACTAGGTGTGAAGTCATGTAACATGTTTAAGACAGGATTATTTAAGATTGTTGAGGGAATACCTTTTCTGTCGCACCACAACTCTTGTTTAAGGGGTAATATCACATGTTTGAATCAGCGTCCTTAAGGTAGGAGTGTAGGGGACGCGAGAAAAGGTCAGTGTTTGAGTAGTGTTCTTAGCAAAACTTTTTTTTGTCAAAATAAATCCAATAACTTACCAGTAGAAACAAAGAGTCTAATTTTCTTCACATGGTGATATCAATATTTCTTGAATACCTGTCGAGGGTGTCCTGGAATTTAACAACTTTTTCTCTTCCTTTAAAAAGTTTGTCATATCTCTTTTAAAGAAATTATGTTAAGGTGTGGAAGAAGGGAGCAAGAGTAGTTTTACAGTTTTTATAGCATTACATTTTGTTGGGCCAAAATGAATCAAATATTTCTCCAGTAGCAACGTAGAGTTTAGTTTTCTGCACATGCTAATATCAACAGATGTTGAATATCTGTCAAAGGGTGTCCTGGAATGTTGTCAAAACATTTTAAATAAAGAGAAAATGGTTTGACAACATTCCAGGACACCCTTAACAGATATTCAAGATCTGTTGATATTAGCATGTGCAGAAAACTAAACTCTACATTGCTACTGGAGTAATATTTGATTAAATTTGCCAACAAATTTATATTCTATAAAAATTAAAAACTGATAAATACTTGCACTCCCTTCTGCCGCACCTTAAGGGTTATAAGTTACCTCCACTTTAAAAAACTAGCGTAGACCGGTGTATTTTCTTAATGTACATATATTTTAACAAGAGGACTATTTAAGTTTATGCCAAACCACCAACAGGACATATATTGTTTCTGTGACCGGCGATCCTTGTTAGCACCTACTTTGGTGGCCACCTGGTCTAAGGCGTCACTCTCGTCTTAGACTAGACTGCTGATAACAGAGGTAATGGGGTTCAAATTCCGGGTGGGTGTACTGGGGGTGGTTTTCTACCCTCACTCCACACTTCCTCTAAATTCAACCTTCATCCATAAATCATTTAGCGGTATTAGTAGATGTGTGTATAACCTGAACAGGAGGTAAGTCACAGTTCTAAACAAATTCTAGCTATCCTGTGTTTTGAAAAAAGAGCACGTGTCTTATATTGGGGGCGATAATAATTATTGGAGATATTCCTTTGAAAATATGTTACATTACATGTTTTGCAAACAGCCACGGCGATAATTGATTGTTTGCGCGCGGTAATACTTGAACCTAAACGGGACTATGCTCGAAAACGAGTCATTATTCAGACTGGGATTGTTATTCTGTTCTCGCAGTAGTATTTATTTAAATGGGTTGCCGTACAAGCAATGGACGATCAATGTGCGTCAGAGCGGGTTTGCTCTAACAATGGCCTCACAGCAGTTTAATCCCATTAAACATCTGCTTTTGTAATTTCCTCGTCGCTCGCTTTGCTGATGAAACGACAGACACGAATACGGAAAAGGATTTGGCGTGTCACGTTCTATATTTTTATCGCATTTTTTTTCTAGCGCCGCATCTCACTGCCCGTTCAAATTATACGCGGGTAGGAACTGGCGGTCTAGGGGTAAGGTGTCAGACTTCTGTGCTGGCGGCCGGGGTTCAATCCTCGGTCCCGGAAAAGATTTGTCTGATTACCAAACCCTTCCTTCCCCTCTGACAATACATCTTGTGAATGTGGGGAATGCCAGGCCTCCACCGTGGTTCGGATTCCACGTTAAACTGTAAGTCCTCCATTTCATCTCACAATCACCCTACCATTATACATTAGCGTAAGTGCGTATAACCCGAACGGGTAGTAAGACGTGGTGCTAATAATAATAGTAATAATAATAAATTAAACGTATATGTGCTACCACTATCTGTAAAGCCAATCAGGATTCAAACCCCGATCTTACCGTCATCGGCAGTCTAGTATATTGTGGGAGTGACATCCTTGGAGACCGTTTAACCGCCAAAACGGATTTTTTACAGGTTGGCTCACACCTGTCCTTATCGCATCGGATCAGCTCCTTTCTGAGTTGATTGCCTTGTGCAAAATTATTCGGTCCATAATATTATATTAGTATACTACTATAAAGCCACACGGCTGACTGACTCACTCACTGACATTAATGTTTACCCCCTTCCAGATGAGCTAGAAACTTTAAATTTGGCAAACTTATAGCTTCTAGCCTGTAACCTACGGGGAAAATTCCAAAAAGTTAAAAAAACAAATTCAACCCCCGAAAAAAATTCAAAATGGCGGAGCAACTTTAAAGTCTGTACGGACCTCTCTTTGGAGGTCTCTTGTAGACGGTAAGACCTATCAAAAAAAGCTATAAAATTACATTAGTTTACATCCACTTGCAAAGATAACTCACAAATAAAAGCGAGTCATAATATAAAACCGTACTTTCAACTCATATTTTTTAAATTAGTTTTTATTCGTCCATTATTTTTTTAGACGTCTCACCATTGAGTTTGTGACTGACCATGAAGTATGGTCGAGGGGTAACAGAGACACGCGGATACATCTGAAGTCCAGCAGCCGGTGCGATTCTAACCGGAAGTCAAGAGCACACGTGACAGTTGACCGTCTCGTACCAGCACGCATCGCAACTTAAAACCGTTGTCGTCTGACGCTGGCAGTAGCGAGCCGATCCCGCAAAGTGTGAGCTGCCCTTTCGGATTACATTTTTGAGACCTCTTAAAAATTATATGTTTATACATTTATCTTATTTAAACTTTAACAGATGCATTCTTCTTAAAAAATCTCAACAATTTAATTCCTCGTGTGACTTATATACCTACTTCATTTTGGATGAAAATGGGGAAATAACTAATTATTATTATTATTATTATTATCAGCACCGCGTCTTACTACCCGTTCGAGTTATACGCACTTACGCTAATGTGTAGTGTTAAGGTGATTGTGAGATGAAATGGAGGACCTACAGTTTAACGTGGGATCCGAACCACGGTGGAGACCTGGCATTCCCCACATTCACAAGTTGTGATCAATACTCGTCTTGTCAGAGGTGAAGGAAGGTTTGAGCAATCAGATAAATCTGTTCCGGGACCGAGGATTGAACCCCGAAACCAAGCAAGCACAGAAGTCCGACACCCTACCCCTAGATCACCAGCTCTTCATAGGGGGAAAACTAGAATCGAGAATATTTTCCGATCCCGATGCGATACGGACAGGTGTGCGCTGACCTTTAGTTAATTTATAGTTAGTAGCAAAAAGCTTTTTACCCTTTTGGACGGACAAACAATTATGTTTTGCGCTCGATTAAAGTTTACTAATTTTTTTTGTGCATCGCGTCTCATCATACTACCATACTCGTCCGGGTAGTCGGAATATTTACATAAACAAGTTAAGGACAGTGGTAAACATTTAAAAAAAACTCTGTACACTAATCCGGGATTCGAACCTAGACACCGCCCGTTGTCGACAAATCAGACTAAATGAGTTTGACGTTTAGCCTGCGTACCCACCGGCGCAAGTAAACATAATATAGTCTAACAAAACCATGAGTTTAATAGGAAGCTCACTTTCTACTACCAACATTGATTGAAAGTCACTAAAATTTTACACTATATAGATATGTTTTGTTTAATTTATCAACTAAATAGGTTAGTCCAAAAAGCTATCAAAAGCTTCCAATAAAACTTCCTTATGGATTATTGTATGGTTTATCGTTTCATTACTAATTAAACGCACCAAGAATGTAAGAATATTTATTATTTCTCTGGCCAATGTTTCCTGTTTTCAAATAACGGACTTCCTATGAACATCAGACTGAAGCATTGACTATTATGTCCGTGTACTTGGGTTTAGCCGTGAGACAGACCTGCCCCGCAAATTGTCTAGCACGAGAGTGTTGAGAGTTGCATAGCTCCTTAGGCGCTAATAGGAGGTTCTTTCCCGTCAAGATCGGGTCTAATCTGCTCTAGTGGCGCAGTAATGCACACGCTACCAGAAAAGTACAGTATGTTGATCCATAATGCACTACAATACAAAATCAAAACAGTTGAGTATCAAAAAGTTTAATTTTCTAGAGTATAAAAAGGCTATTTTAAATTACAGCCCCGATTAATGTTTTTTAATTGTGTTATGTAGTGAAACAGATCAAGACAGAACGTGAAAGATACCCGTTCTTTTTATTTAACAAGTTATTTCAAACTATTTGCCCAACAGTAGACGCAGTTGTCTGCTTGTATCACTTTGTAGGTGCATGCTTGTATTGAGCCGGTTGGTTTAAGTCCTCGCGCAATGGCTAGTTTTGAGACTTGATTGGTTCTTACACGCAGATTTTCTAGAGAAACGCGGACAGAGCTGAGATTGCTTCTTTTATTTCAGAACGACTCACTCAGTTCGCGCTGTTTCTTGCGATTGATTTAAAGCTAGTCACGTGACCAGGTTGCGGTTCTGCTCTTGTTTTTGGTATTTAATGTAATTAACCTTGGGTGCTAAAATATTATTTTTTTCCCACCACATTTCACAACCAGTTAGGTTGTAAGCATACGTACTCATTACGTCGGGGCAATTAGGGATTAGTAAGGTTGAATTTTGAGTAAGTGTGACCTTATTTGAGTGGGTTAAGAGTGTAAAACCACACTCGGTACACCCAATCGGGATTCTAACCCCGATCCCCCCGTAATTGGTGGTCTAGTCTATTGTGAGAGTGACACCTTCAAGACTTTGAGACCACCGAAACGGGGTTTTAAAAAGTACGCGATAATAATCATGTAAATACTTTGTGCTCAAATAACCTCGAGCTCCCAGGGTATCGAACTCGGGTCAATGAGCGAGGTCGGTCTGTCCGGCCTTATTCGGGCCGATGATGCATCAGGTAGGATGAAACATGACGTCATTCGGCGAGGTGGAAGTGGATAACGGCAGCGGTTGATGGTTGTTTACTGGGTCCTACCACGGGCCAAGAACGCCAGGAGGTTTAAACACATTAGTGATACTGACACTAATTATTCAAAATGATAGATCCCTCTCCCCCCTCTTTCGTGTCTTAGGCTACTGCCCATCCAGCATATTCGCATTAAATTACGATAATGGGGTAGGGGAAGTTAGCATTTTAATTAGACGTACCCGCATTCGTGTGGAGGATGAGTGGGAAACTCGTTCCGGCGGCCTCGTGGTCTAAAGCGCTACTCTCACAGTGGACTAGACTGCCGATGACGCGGGGAGATCAAGGTTCAAATCTTGGTCGGGTGTGCTGAGGTTTTTTTCAAAATGGTTTTCACTCTTCCTCCATACAAATGCGGGTACAGTCCTATAAATATATAACCTTTCTAATTCCTATAACCACTAGCGTAATTAGTATATAAGCGTATAGCCCGAACGGGTAGTAGGACGCGGTGCTAAAAAGAAAAGGTGAGTGGGAAAAACATTTAATAGGAGAGGGGGAGGGGGGCGAAGACCGTCAGAAACACGGCCAAGATTCTAACCCCGACCTTACGGTAATATATATTTATATATTTTTTATAACTGAATTTTACTACCTATTCAGGCTATACGAATATATGATGATTATTAGAGCGAGATAGGGATGAAGAAGGAAGCATTTTAGAGGTGTATACCTGCATTTGCGTGGAAGAAGAGTGGAAAACTACTTAGGAACAACCACCCTAGGTAGACCCGACCGGCATTCAAAGCCCAATTTTCCCGTCATCAGCAGACCAGTCTAGCACGAGAGTGAGGCCAGCGTTTAGTCCGCACGACCACCGTTGTGGGTATCTTATGCCAAATTTCATATAGAGATAACATTAGTGGATCCAGAGTACAAGTGATTGGCAGTGGTGGATAGTGACTCATCACTGTTGTACAAACGTTACTTTAATTTGGTGTCGAAATGTCATCACGTTTGAATCCATCCACTAATGGCGTATGCAGGATTGTGAGGGGGCTAAAAGCCATAATAGAGAGTTTATCTCTTTATAAGTATTCAATAAATCTAGAAGCTATTTACAGGAATCTATCTAAGTATAAAAAATGGGGGGGGGATTTTAAGCCATATAAGATAACGTGTGTAGCAAAAACCATATTAAGTATGTTTAAGGTGGGATGGAAGCGGACGCGAGAAAGGGCATGTATTATTGCAGTTTTTGTTTCAAAACTTTTTTCCGCTAAAATAAATAAGATATTGCTCAAGTATAGTCATAAAGTTTAATTTTCTTCATATGTTGATATCAACAGTTGTTAACTATCTGTCATGACTCGTGAGCATGGCGTCATTAGATGAAAAACTTTTTAAATGAAGATAAAAAGTTGTCATTACATTCCAGGACATCGTTGACAGATATTCAACAACTTTTGATATCGCCATGTGAAGAAATTTAAACTCTTGTGGTTTCTACTGGAGCGATTTTTTATTTATTTTGGCAAAAAAACAACAACTGCAAAATTGCTTATGTTTTCTTGCTGGTAAAACCACATTGATAAATCACTTAGGTAGAACCTACCTTGTATCCAGCCAAGATTCAATCTTCCCATCACTATCACTCCAATATGTTGATAGCCCAACGCCTTAGGCCACGTGATCATGGCTTCGGGTAGTAGACCCTAGAGTAGCCTAATGTTAGGATGGGGAAAACCAAAATTATATATCACACGGTGAAAAAAACCCCGTCATAGTGCACAAGGTCAAGGTTAAAACCTCTACCTCCCCTATCACCGACAACCCAGTACTTTAATAAGAGCCTGACGCCCTAATACCACATGACCACCGGTGCGAGTAGGCCGCTATAAACCAATAAAACAATTGTCACGTTCACAGAATATCTCTAGAGTACGTTCTAACGTTACTCCAGATAATAATCATCGCTTCCAAGTCTAGTCGACAGTATCTGGAGAGGAAACACTTGGAGAGAAGAGATGATGACACAGCTCCCCTCCCCCCACTCACCACCCTCCCCTTGACTAGTAGAACAATAGACTACGAGAACCATCACGTATTTCCGCATTATTTGTCCCACCCAGCACGACTTGACGAGCCCTTAGGGGGCGGCCAGACTGAGCGCGCGCGCTCGCTCGCTCGCGGCCATTTCTTGTAATATATTGAATGGTAAGTACCTAATAAGTAGTAAGGAACTAAAAAAACGTGTCTCCAAGAAAATAATTATATTAAAAAGTTTTTTATTTACTCATTCAAAGACATAATCATACTGCAGATCCGAGTCAACCGTAAATGTGAATACTGTCCCTCTGCTAATTACGCGCTCGCTCGCCAGTCTGGCCACCCAGTCGCTTGCGCGCTCACTCGCTCGCTTGCACGCTTGTCAGTCTGGCCGAACCCTAACAGCGAGACGTTGAAAACCCGAAACCTCAAGTGACGAGACTATGGAGAATCCATCCACCCCTCAGTATTTACATATATTTTTTTAGCACTGCGTCTTATTAACCGTTCGGGTTATACGCATTTATACTAATTACACTAATGTATTATGGATGAGAAAGAGTGGAAAACCACTTAGGAAAAAAAAACTCAGTACATTCAACCAACCCCAGGATTAAAGCACTGATCTCTCAGTCCACTCTATTGCGAGAGTGATGCCTTAAACCACGGGTGCCAGTCTAATTTAATAAGGTTATTCAAGATCTTATTAAGTGCCTAAAGTAAAAGTTTGAGTCTTGAAACAATCATGTCACCTGCAACCACGATCATATTAAAAAAAACTTACGCAGTTATGACCCCCCACCCCCTCCCTCTGTCACCATCCCCCTCAAACCCACACACAAAATTTCGTACGGTTATGAAAAGAATCACTGTAGAAAAATCTATTTTTTTGATAATTTTTTTTGCTCAAATATTTACACTTTTTAATTAAATGTATTTTTATATGAATTGTTTATTTGATATCGCAGGTCACGGCGGGCGGGTCACGCAGCGCGAATGGGAGTATCTAGAACAGCGTTCAAGGTATTGACTTGCAAGCCCAATGGGAAGAGACCATTGGGAAGACGGAGATAGGAGGATACCATTTTGATAGACCTGAGAGAGAGAGAGTGTAATCAGATGGACTGAATAGAATCAACTCAAGATATGGATAGGTGGCGTACTTTTGTAAGTGCGGTAATTACCTTACGAGTTATTAATGTCATAGAGTAAGTAAGTATTCTCCGAGTTAGTTAACGTGAACATTCTGAACCGACCGATTATATCAGCATAAGATAATTTCTATGAGCGAGAGAGAAAGGACCTACCAATTCTGGAGGGAAAGCTATACTTCACTTACGGTAGGAGTTTACCTCTGAAAGGTCTTTTTTACTACCAATATCCTACTATATAATAGATTTCTGGTAGGGAAAAAGGCCTTTCAGAGGTAAACTCCTACCGTGAACGAACTTTATATTCAGATACCTTCTAGTGTTATTTTACATGCCACAATCGACATGAGACCGACGGCTTTACTCATACTTCCGCTCCGAAGGAGATTGTGCTACATATTTTGATTTCTCAAGAAAAATTCTTCGACCTCAGAGGGTTTGAACTCATGAACATCGGATCCTGAGGCGAGCACTTTACTCCAAGACCA
>CABFOW010002174.1:25060-35871 GCA_902141385.1 Timema californicum
CAAGCTTCATCACATGTCACAGACATGGTCACTGTGTCTAGGTGAGTCACCGCTTGAGATAATAGTTTCAATAGGAGCTGTCACACACTGCAGTGTCTGGCCCAGTCACAGTGACTCTACAGCGTACAAGCTTCATCACATGTCACAGACATGGTCACTGTGTCCAGGTGAGTCACCGCTTGAGATAATAGTTTCAATAGAAGCTGTCACACACTGCAGTGTCTGGCCCAGTCACAGTGACTCTACAGAGTCCAAGCTTCATCACATGTCACCGACATGGTCACTGTGTCCAGGTGAGTCACCGCTTGAGATAATAGTTTCAGTAGGAGCGTTCACATTGGAACACAGCTGACGAACTATGTGAGTAGTTCTGACAACCAGCAGTAGGCTGGTAGGTCGTGTATTCCACGTCAAGCACAATGAGCTGACACCAAAGAGTTTATAAGTGATGTAGAAAGTCGTCCTGTCTTTTGGGATGTCTCAGATCGACAAATAGTGGAGCAAACCTTTATACAGCCAATCAAGCAGCAAAGGATGGCACTTTTTTTTTGCCTAATTTTACTCCTGTTTGGAAGTACTAGTAATAAAAAGTTCCTCGTCGCTTGAGTCAATTATAAATAGTAAAATCCCACCAAAGTTGGAAATGAAGTGTCGGAAGCGGGTGACGATCAATGTCACAGTGTGACAAGACCCTGAGTAAGTTACAATTAAAATAGTAATCACAAATTTGTCGTCAATAGTTAAACGGGAGAAATAGTCAAAACTTGATTTATAAATGTTTATGAAGTTTAAAAAGTTACTAAAAAAATTGTAACAATTAAGAAACGGAAAATATTAGCCTTTTTAAAAAGTTGATTACAAATTTGAAATATAAATAAAATAATACTGTCAATTTTAATTTGTCTTCCTAAAAAGTTTACTAATGATGGAGATCTTTCGACATCTTTATGTCATAATCAGTCCGGAAGTAAAAAAAAACGAGGTGTAAGCGTTGTGAAATTAAAACCAATAAAACACGTACATTTCCTACCGGAATATAATTTACCTTAGTTAAAAGTGATTCCTGCCAAAATCAATGTGTGGCCAGGATTTGAGACTCGGCCACCCCTGTCATACAAGACCAGACGATACACGACTTACTAGCCTGCATGACCCCCGATAAGGTTGCGGAGAAAATAAAGGCAAACAAACCACGAAGAAATAAGTCGAGGAAATCTCTCGCAATCTGGAGAGTAATATCTCACTTATTGAGGATTGGTGACGGGGGGGAAGATCCCCAAATCAGCGGGTCCCATACAGTCACCATACGACGCCGCAATCTTCTCGACGCCTCACAACAGTTACCTGACGTCCCTTCTATCGTTTGATATTCACTACCGCCCTCCCCGTAAGCTTACTACGACCCCTGCCGTTGGTTGGAAGAAGAGGATGACGGAGATGCGGAGAGAGATGAACTTTAGTTCCCCCTCAACCTTATCTGAGCCTCGTCACTTTATCACCCGCATCGGTGGTCAAACAATCTGAAGCCAGGGGAAACTTTTTTTTTATCAAGGGTCACATTAAAAAAAAGGTGGACCTTACGAGAACCGTAGATAGAATTTAAAAAAAAAGTATTTATAATATCTCTCTATCTCTTTCTCTCTCTCTCTCTCTCTCTCTCTCTCTATATATATATATATATATAAATATATATATATATATATATAGGGTGGCCCACGGAAAAGTAGTCCACCTCCTATGTCCAGCAGGCACTTCACTCTGAATCGAAGATCAATCCCCTTCCACCCATATAGTGACATGAAGAATGAGTCAATAAAACTTTAGACAAGCAGTTCACTTGCTCATTCTCCATGTCACAATATGAGTGGAAGGGGATTGGCCCCCTCCAATTCAGAGTGAGACGCCTGCTAGATATAGGAGGCGGGCTACTTTTCCGTGGGCCATCCTGTATAATTCCGCAAGGATTTTTAATATTCAGTTGTGAATTGTGGAACTCGGGCAAGAAGTAGGAAGGTGGGAAACGGCTAGTTTTACAGATCACAAAATCAAGGACTGGAGTAAAATAAAAGTGTTCTAGCTTGCACCAAAACGTCTGAAGAAGAAAAAAACTCCTATTGGTTCTCCCCTGCAGAAAACGTTACGTCAGGGCGACCATTTATTTATTCCTGGACTTTGACCCAAACCATATGTGTTTATTATATTCTATTAAGATTTCTTCCAGTTTCTTATTACAGTCCACCGATCTCCTGTTGGACATCGGCGGAGCACCCACAAATGTACTTTGGTAGGGGCATACAATTCACCCAGGTGTCGCTAGTTCCTAGCTATTGGGAGAGGATGGAGGCTAGAATACCTAGTTCAGTTCGAATTATTAATCAAAGAAATGTACCTGTTATCCAGATCAGACCCCAAAGATGAAATATAGGGTTACAATATATCTATGGTTAGTGAGGAATAATCATCGTCGCGGTAAAATGTCTTGAGTATTATTCTTTTATTATCAGCGATCACAGGCCTTGGAGACCACGCGCCGACCTCACAAACCTCCGCCATCTTGTTCTTTCTTGGGCCACTGCTTTCCAATCTTCTTCCACCCTTAGTTCCTTCAGATACTCGGTGACGTCATTATCATACCGTTACATAAGAAGAATGACAAAACGCAATGTAACAATTAGAGGTCGGTGACCTGGCGGTCTAGGGGTAAGGTGTCAGACTTCTATGCTGGCGGCCGGGGTTCAATCCTCGGTCCCGGCATAGATTTATCTGATTACCAAACCCCTTCCTTCACCTCTGACAAGACATCTTGTGAATGTGTGGAATGCCAGGCCTCCACCGTGGTTCGGATTCCACGTTAAACTGTAGGTCCTTCATTTCATCTCACAATCACCCTACCATTACACATTAGCGTAAAGTGCGTATAACCCGAACGGGTAGTAAGACACGGTGCTAATAATAATAATAACAACAACAATTACAGGGGTATTTCACTGTTGAATGTGACATACAAAATCCTGTCACTGGTCATCTTTAACTGAAGCCACAGCGGAAATTATTGGAGAATACCAAGCTGGATTCTGAGCAGACAAAAGCACAATTGATCATATTTTCATAATGAGGCAAATGCGGGGAAAGTGCTGGGAATATGTACAGTAAAGATATAGAAACAACCTTGGTAGATTTTCACAAAGCATATGAGAGCATTCATAGAGAAAGTATGTACAAGGTGCTGGAAGAAATGAAGATAACAGCCAAACTAAGAAGGATCATTAGTGTGTGTACAGGAAAAACCAAGGAGAAAATAAAATACAAGGGAATGATCTCAAATGAATCGGAAATAAAAACTGTATTAAGGCAGGGAGATACAATATCGCCCCGATACTCAACCTCGTACTGTAGAAGGTCATGCGAGAGATGGAAAAGAAGGAATGGAATGGGAATCACAAATGGCTTGCCTTTTCAGACGACATTTGTGATCACGGCAGAAAAACAGAGAGGAATGGTACAGGAGCTGGAGAAGAATTCAAGGAAGGTTGGTCTGCACATCAACGAAATTAAGACAGAAGTGATGACCTTGTCGAGAAAAATAAGGAATGAAGGAACAGTGAAAATAGGATAAATGAATTTAAAGAAAGCAACGAAAGATCAAATATCTGGGTACATGGTTCAATGAGGAAAACATAAATAAAGAGTTTCACGAAATAATAATGGCGACCTCGCGGAGTTATTACAGTTTCAATGGCCTGTTAAAAACGAGAAGCATCTTTACAAGAGCCAAGCTGAAAGCGTACAGTGCTATTGTATGTCCGATATTAGCCCACTATACGGTTCAGAAACATCGAGCACAGCGAAACTAGAGAGAGAGAGAGACTAAGGCCATTCGAACGGAAGATTATGAGAAAAATATGTGGTCCCATAATAGAAGAAGAGAGCTACAGAAGGAAAACTAGAAAAATATATGAGATGATGAAACAGCCAGATGTAGTTAGTGCAGAAAATACGAGCGAATAGAATTATTTTGCCGAGCCATATGTAGCAAAGATGAGACCAGAAAGAAGCCTGAGGGTAGTGCTCGAAAGCATTCCCAAAACTCCCAGACCACTTGTCTATACCAGAACCAGGTGGCTGAGTAATAGCCAGTTAATTGTACATTAATAGACGAGGAAAATTTAACTTTTTTAAAAAAAACAATAGCTTTATTGTAAATAAAATGATAGTAGGAAGCAAATCTTAAGTCATAGTTAGCTTAAAGATTATAATTTATCCAAAACTTTAAAGGTTAATAATTTAAAACTTTATTTTAAGTTAATAATAAGAGTAATTAAACGTAAACCTGCTAGTGAAATTAAAGTAATTATGATTAATATTATTCTATAGGGGTTAAAGGGGATTAATACATTTCATTTGAACTGAGTTGAGTTGAGTTAATTAAGAAGGATGAATAATTATTATTAGATAGTAAGAAAAGTGTGATTATGGTACCTACAGTAGTCCCGTGGCTTCTTTGGTGCTGACTGACAGCTCACAGCTGACACTTCTGACAGTCAACATTTAGGTATATACCTAAATTTTGACCATCAGAAGTGACAGCTGCTAAACACATGTTTTTTTGCAGATCATATGGTTCGGCGTAGGGATACATAATTTGGTCTGGTAGCTTTTCAAAGCTTTTAGCAGTCAGTCAGTACCAAAGAAGCCATGGGGCTACTGTATCTTCAAACACGAATGTTATGGATTTAATTCTAAAATTATTATTAGCACCGCGTCTTACTACCCGTTCGGGTTATACGCACTTACGCTAACGTGTAATGGTAGGGTGACTGTGAGATGAAATGAAGGACCTACAGTTTAACGTGGAATCCGAACCACGGTGGAGGCCTAGCATTACAACTGGTATAAATTACACTTAATAACATTTGTAAGAATTTTTATAATACAATCGATAAAAAAAAAATTATAGACATTATTTACTGATATTGACAAAATTAATGTCGTCACCTAAACATTTTGATTATTTGTTTAAATTTCGTCTAAATGATTTAATTGAATAATAATTGCCGATACTGTCAACTGTTAGGAATATAATTTTTCTCTCTCTCTTTCTTTTAGAAAATACATTGAAGAAATCTTTTGGTACGAATCAATGACGTTCAGAAATTTGCTTTTAAATACACGTTATAAAATTACACTTTAGGAAGAACTGTCTTCTGCACGAAGTCATGAAAGGAAAGGTTGAAGGAAAGCGTAGCTTAGAAAGGAGGATTCAAATATTGGATGACTTGAAGAAAAGAAGAAAATAATTCTGGAGGAGGCTTTAGGACAGGGCGTATGGCGGTCTAAGTTCACTGACAAAATGAATGGACCTGTCGCAAGACAGAATACACAGTAATAATATTTATTTATATTTTTAGCACCGCGTCTTACTACCCGTTCGGGTTATACGCTTTAAGTACTAATTACTCTAATGTATTATGAATTGGTAAGGTTGAATTAGAGGAAGTGAACCCGCATTTGCGTGGAGGGAGAGTGGAAAACTATTTAGGAAAAACCACCCCCAGTTCACACCGACCGAGATCCGAACCTCGATCTCCCCGTCCTCGGCAGTCGAGCTCAACACACAAGCGCGTTAGCCAACTACGCCACCGAGGCGGGTCATAGTAATAATAAAGGAATCAAACCAGGAAATGAATGTTTAACGCGTCAATGCTCTTTCCCTGAGCTACCAGCTCAACTTCATCCAGTGGTCAGGATCATAACACCACTCGTAGTTTAAGGTAGACCATCCCATTCATTGGTCTTGGTAAAGTTACTTTTACAAGGGTAATGTAGTGACCAAGATCCTGGTAAAGATAGGTCAGTTTCGACTGAAGATGTTTGGCGGGAGGCAAACGAATGCGGATAATGGTATCCACACTTATTCTGGAGATGATGTGGTTGGTAAGATTTAGATTATCAAGTATTTATCGATAACTTTAAGAAGAATTGTCAGTTGAAGTAATGTTTGAATCACAGAATAGTTGATCTAGTTGACCTTTAAACAGCACATCGCTGATAAGATGTTCCGCATATATCCGCTGTCTATCGCTCATTTTCCGAAGCTTTGCGGCGACATTATGACCAAACGAATCGTACTCGTCTTCGTGCGCTGATAAAGCTTTATCAGCTTTCAGTAGGATTTTACTCAAGTCGTCGACAGAATTATTTCTCTTCTTAATAAGAATCTTTTTTTGGGAGGTGCTTGGAGATACCGTCTCAAAAAGTTCTTGAATACCAACCGCGACATCCTGGGGAGATGAAACGCAAATATTAAATTATTATTATTATTATTATTATTATTATTATTAGCACCGCGTCTTACTACCCGTTCGGGTTATACGCACTTACGCTAATGTGTAATGGTAGGGTGATTGTGAGATGAAATGGAGGACCTACAGTTTAACGTGGAATCCGAACCACGGTGGAGGCCTGACATTACCCATATTTACAAGTTGTGATTAATACACAGTCTTGTCAGAGATGAAGGAAGGGTGCAAATATTAAAAAATACAGATAATATGAAGAAGTATTAGTCCCTTTATACTATTTTATATTAATCTACAAGTTTGTTGTTTAAAGTTCTCAACGAATGTACAAACTGCTTCTGTGACTACTCATGCACTTAACACGTTTAAATAAATAGCTCTGAGCTTATATATAATATTTTTTAACACCACGTTTTACTACCTGCTCAAGCTAAACGCATAAGTACTAACTAAGCTGATGAGGAAGATTGAATTTAGAAGATGTGTACTTGCATTTGCGCGGAGGGAAAGTGTAAAGCAATTTTGTAAAAAAACTCAGTACACCCGAACAGGATTCGAACCCCGATATTACTGTCATAGTCTAATACAATAGTGACGCCTTAGACCATGCGGCCATCGAAGTAGGTAGCTAACAATATTGAATTCTCTGAAATGGGGCCTCTTTAATATTTTCAGTTATTTTTAATCGTCTTACTACACTTTCGGGCTGTACGTATGTATACTAATTACCCTGTGCTAAGGATGAGGAAAGCTGAATTTAGAGGAAATGTACCCATATTCGCATAGAAGGCGTGGAAAACAATTTAGAAATAAATCTAATACACCCTATCAGGATTCAAACCCCAATCAGGATCATAGGAAGCCTAGTCTATTGCGAGAGTGACACATAAGACCATGCGGCCACCTAATAGTTTTTTTTGTTTCTCAATATTTAATGTGGGTGGTGGCATTTATGATCAAACGAGTTTGACGCCTGCATTAAAGATCCAATAAACATGCTCAACTATCTTTTTTATGGTCGAAACTAAATAAGAAATGGTTTCTACCTTTTCTCCTGCAGGACACGCGGAAACCCGTGCAGCCTCCCCGCCTATGTCCAAACTGCTGTAGGACCCCCGCGGTGTCTCCTGCTCTGCAGTGAACAGCAGGTGCTTGTAGTACCATAATTTTGGCACATACAAATCTGCCTCTGAAGCCCCCGATCTATGGGAGTCTCTCACTTTCCTGAATTCTTTGCGGAAAGCAGCTCTCAAATTAACTATCTTTGTCTTCACAGCGTCTTCGTCAACATTAGGCACATCTTCCTTGCAAAGTTCAACCAATTTTTTGTAAGCGTCCGATCTTTTTAATTTGTTCGAATATCCGCTGCAGTTCACGTCCCACAGGCACTGATAAGATCGATATTCTTCAATGAAACGTATCAGAAAGTCTTTGTTCATTATTCTTAGTTCGTTTGCCATTGTCGTAAAAGATACGTTCTTTTTTTTAATGTAACCAAATTGTAAACAAAGTGGTAAACCACGAGGGTGGATATTAAACTGATCTGCGCATGCGCGATTCCGGTCGGCTCCACAGATCGACTCGATCTAACAACGCACACTCACAGGAAACCTCAACTGGCGAAAACTTATTTTCTCTTTTGAAACCAAGTTTTTAACGAACGAGATGCTCGATACAGTCCTCAGAATTAGGTAAAAGACACAAATTATTCGTCCAAACACACAAATAAACACAATAACTACACTACGCGGCTGAACTCATCCAATAACGATCGATGACGACCGATGAGGCTCCGAGCCAGTTATACCTATAAAACCGCCACGCCGGCTGACTCACAGTCGAGCCCGACTCGTAGGCTGCACGGGATCAGGACAGTGTTGCCAGCTCTCCCAGTCTCAAGCGATACACGAAGCAGATGGAATGTATTTGGCCCGGCAGGAAGCTAGTATTGTTGTTATTATTATTATTATCATTATTATTATTATTATCATCATTATTATTATTATTAGCACCGCGTCTTACTACCCGTTCAGGTTATACGCACTTACGCTAATGTGCAATGGTAGGGTGATTGTGAGATGAAATGAAGGACCTACAGTTTAACGTGGAATCCGAACCACGGTGTAGGCCTGGCATTCCCCACATTCACAAGCTGTCTTGTCAGAGGTGAAGGAAGGGTTTGGTAATCAGATAAATCTTTGCCGGGACCGAGGAATGAACCCCGGACGCCAGCATAGAAGTCTGACACCTTACCCCCTAGACCACCAGGTCACCCTAGTATTGTTACTATACCCTATTTACGATAGGAGAGGTTGACTGAAAGTCACTAATGTCAACCTGTTTAGAAAGTATTATTCGCTTATATTGGATATCATATGAGGCAAATGCATGGTTACTTTTGGGAAACAGAATTGTCATCCTCTCGTTTGTGTGCGGTCAATCTCCCCTCAAATATAGGACAAATTTGGCAACGGTGGTTAGTCGATGTTGCCAGTAACTCCTTCTTACCCCAGCACACCACTTTCAGAATAATTAATGCTTCCCTAAAGATTACCGCATGGTTGGCGTTTTCGTGACTCATTGAAAGAACAAAAGATTTTAATAAAACTATTATGTTTTTTATTTTGCAATTTTATCAGCAAGAGATATTTTAATTCATGAAATAATAAAGTAAAAAGTTGTTTTTTTGTTATCACCGCGTCTTACTACCTGTTCAGGGTTCGCATATACAGTATAATAATTACTCTAATGGGGTATGGATGAGGAAGCATCTTAGAAGTAATATACCTGCATTTGTGTGGAAAGAGAGTGGGAAATCATTAAGGAACAACCATCCTCAGTAGACCCGACCGGGATTCGAACCTCAATCTCCCCATAATCAACAGGCCAGTCTAACACGAGAATGACGTCTTAGACCATTCTAAAAAAAGTATTATATTCACACTTGTATTTCCTTATAGTCGGCCACCAAAATAAATATGTAGTCTTCTTTAACTTAGAGAGAAAGAACCAAATTTCAAAATAAAACGTTTGTATTTTGTAAACAGCGTATGAATACAATCTATGACGGTTTGTCAACAGCCTTCGTTTAAGTTGGTTCACCATCTTAATTTATGAAGAGAACACTGCATTTTAGAAGATCTCGTTTGTAAAGCATTTTAAAGTGAGTCAAATATACCTTCCATAAAAAAAAACATCCAAATGGCTATTTTAATAAGTCAGAGTTTAACTGATTTAAAAACAAACAAAAAATTGTTTGTTAGGAAAGTTTTGACTGCCAGAGGTAAAAACGACTCAATATATTATGGTGTTACTGATTATATGGTTTGGCGAATGGATACATTGTAACTTTCCCGAGCTGTTACCAACTCTCTTACCATAGACAGAGTATAGAATTACATTACTACCCATCCAGGTTATACGCTTATGTATTAATTACACCAATGATTTCAGGGATTCAGAAGGTTATATTTACAGGAAATGTACCCGCACTTGCATTGAAGAAGAGTGGAAAATTATTTAGGAAAAAATCACCCTCAGTACACCCAACCGGGATTCGAAACACCGATCCCCCCTTCATCGGGAATCCAGTCTATTGCGAGGTTAGTGCGTTAGACCACGCGGTCACCGAATAAAGTTCCAGCTATTTAAATGGAACGAATGCATTCAAGATAACACAAGTTTTAAACTTTCCACTTATTTAAATTCTCCTAAAGACATCCAGTTGGCCAAACATAATTAGATGAGTTACAATAAAGTCTATAACTACTACAGTTATCCTCACACACTCGGACATAGACTACATACAGCGCTTGAGGATGAATGTTACACTAACGTACAGTAGCCCCATGGTTTCTTTGGTGCTGACTGACAGCTCACAGCTTACTTCTGACAGTCTACATTTAGGTATATACCTCAATTTTGACTCTCAGAAGTGACAGCTGCTAAACACATCTTTTTGAAGATCATATGTATCGGCGTAGGGATACATAATATGGTATGGTAGCTTTTCAAAGCCGTCAGCTGTCAGACAGCACCAAAGAAGCCATGGGGCTACTGTAGTATCCGCTGTAGACCAGATAATGTTAATACCTCAAAATTATAGTTAAAGCTTTAACGAATACCTCCCCTTCGCCTGGGATTCAATTATATGAACAATTTATCGAAATATTTTCATCTCTAATTGCCACTCCCCCTCCCCCTAAAACACTATTTGATGGATGGATATATATATATATATATATATGGTAGACAATAGGTGCTCCCCCCCCCCCTCCACCAAACCCAGTTTCCTTCATTAACTTAGCTTGCCGTAAGCTACCACTTCAAAGTATTTACCGTAAAATATTCATCGATAGGGATATTTATTAAGTTTTTATTAAAAATAGTTGTATTCCTGTGTTGGTGGCCCCAAGGACGTAAAAGGCGGGGGTCCGTACCCCTCCCCTCTTGGTATACAAACTTTTAATATATATGTGTATGATAAGATTCTCTAGCGATCTCCCCCCCCCC
>CABFOW010002174.1:42907-54090 GCA_902141385.1 Timema californicum
CCCCCCCGCCCGACCATTCCGTTTCCCTGCCTTTAGCCACTATGGACAAGTAGGATGTATGACACTGTACCAAGATAATTATTTTTAATATCTAGTGTTTTTACTCCGCCCCTGAATAATGTTTCTTATGGTTGCCCGCATCGGTGGACACGCTGCCTAAAGGCAGGTTCATCTATTCTGATTCCCCAATGACGGTGTGGTCGGAATTCGAATACCGTCCTGGTGTACTAAGGACGTTTTATTTTTCATAATGAATGGCTTTCCACTCTCTCTACACATAGATGTGGGTACATCTTATCTCAACTATACCTTCCTCCTCCCTACGCAATTAGTGTCGTTAAGGTGGGAGTGTAGGAAACACGAGTCAAGGGCGGTGTCTTTGCAGTTTTCATAGCAAAACATATTTTTGGTCAAAATAAATTAAATATTTCTCCATTAGAAACATAAAGTTTAATTTTCTTTACAAGTTGATTTTTTTTTAGCACCGCGTCTTACTACCCGTTCGGGTTATACGCTTTAAGCACTAATTACTCTAATAGATTAGGAATTGGGAAGGTTGTATTAAAGGAAGTGAACCCGCATTTGCGTGGAGGGAGAGTGGAAAACCATTTAGGAAAAACACCTGATTAACATTTTCAAATGAAAAGAAAAAGTTGTCCTTAAATTCCAGGACAACTTTGACAGATAAGCACCAACTGTTGATATCACCGTGCGAAGAATATTAAACTCTATATTTCTAATGGAGAAATATGTGATTTATTTTGACATAATAAATGTTTTGCTATAAAAACAGCAAAATGACTGCCCTAAACTCTCGTACCCTATACTCCCGCTTTAAGGGTAAACGGGGTGTACAATTCCCGGTCAAAAAAATCTACTGACTTGTTCAGTCTAAACGTTTCGATGAAAACTGTCATCTTTTTTTGTGACAAAGACTGTATAAGTATATATAAAAAGAAGTCGTCAAGGACCGACTATCCTTGTCCTCTCTGTCACGCACAAAGCACAAACACAAGTGTGTCAGTCTAAGAACGCAGTGTCCCAGGAAGCTACAGTATCTTGATGCCGAAACATGTTCTACCCGTTTTGTTTTATTTTTTCGTCGTCGAGGTTTTACAGAGAATATTACAAAAAAAATTGCCGGCTGAGTCTTAGCACCCATTTGGGTTAGACCCATATTATTATTATTATTATTATTATTATTATTATTATTATCATTATTATCATTATTGGGTGACCAGGCGGTCTAGAGGTAAGGTGTCAGACTTCTATGCTGGTGGCCGGGGTTCAATCCTCGGTCCCGGCACATATTTATCTGATTACCAAACCCTTCCTTCACCTCTGACAATACATCTTGTGAATGTGGGGAATGCCAGGCCTCCGCCGTGGTTCGGATTCCACGTTAAACTGTAGGTCCTCCATTTCATCTCACAATCACCCCACCATTACACATTAGTATAAGTGCGTATAAACCGAACGGGTAGTAAGACGCGGTGCTAATAATAATAATATTATCATTATTATTAGGTGTTTTGTCTTAATACAGGTCCATTACTTTTGTCAGTGAACTTAGACCGCCAATGCGCCCTGTCCTCTGCCCCCTCCTTCTGCTCCCAGATTTTTATTCTACCCTTCAAGCCATACAATATGAGAATCCTCTTTCATCTCCTCTTTCCCTCAACCTTTCATATTACGACGTCGTGACAAAGACAGTTCCTACTAAGGAGGTGTCCGATCCAGTTTGTTTTACACCGAAGAATCACACCCAAAATGCTTCTCTTCTCAGGACTTCTTCATAAAATAGAGGCTTATCTGTATCCTGCAGAAAATAAAAGATTAGTTGATGTTGTTAATTCTTTCACGCAAAAACACTAAACCGATTGTGTTAAATTTTCGCACGGACATTACGCGAACGTCCTGCTAGCATAATAAGTTAATTAACATTTCCGTCCACCATTTTGATTCAAGATGGTGGCTACAAAACACATCCCGTGCATTTTTATACGCTAATGATATAGGAAAAAACCCACCATTATCACACCTGACCGTGATTCGAGCCCCGTTCTTCCGTCATCGACCATTTAGTCTATTACGAGAGTGACGCCTTAAGCACGGCCCGCGGACCTCATGATGAACCAACAAACGAGACCCGGATATTCTTTTTATAAACGTCGAGAAAATACAAAATTCTGGAATGGTATATTTGGGGATTTTGCAACAAAAATTGTTGAATTTGCGCAACACATATGTTCAATGTTCCGCAACACACACACACACGTATTAACAGCTGTATTCTCACAAGGAATGGAACCAAACAACCGACAGATAAGAATGACTTGGCGTAGATAATAGTAAGATACTAAGTTGTAAATCTTTTCTCGTGTAATATGTCGAACTCTGTGGTCTTGGGGTAAAGTGCTCGCCTCAGGCCCCGATATCCATCGGGTCAAACCCGGTCGGGGTCAACGGATATTTCTTGTACGATAAATTATTATTATTATTATTATTAGCACCGCGTCTTACTACCAGTTCGGTTTACACGCACTTGTGCTAATGTGTAATGGTAGGGTGATTGTGAGATGAAATGGAGGACCTACAGTTTAACGTGGAATCCGAACCACGGCGGAGACCTGGCATTCCTCACTTTCACAAGATGTCTTGTCAGAGGTGAAGGAAGGGTTTGGTAATCATATAAATCTTTGCCGGGACCGAGGATTGAACCCCGGCCGCCAGCATAGAAGTCTGACACCTTACCCCTAGACCACCAGGTCACCTTGAACGATAAAAATCCATATCACAACTTCCTTCGGAGGGGAAGTAAAGCTGTCAGTCCCATGTCGATAGTGGCATGGAAAATAATCCTGGAACGTATGAGAAAATACCTTGGCAAAATTGATAGGCCCTTTCGCTCTCACTCATAAAAAATTCTCGTATGCTGATATAAGTTCAAGTAAGTTAAATACCTCAAATAAAATTTAACAAATGCTTTTAATATTATGACAATCGAGATTTAATTTTATAATGCGGCCATCCTATTCTGAGGCCAAGTGGTCTAAAGCAGAGATTCTCAAAATTGGGCCAGCAGACCCCCGTAGCTCCTCGAGACTCGTCCAGAAGGTTCGTGAGATCTTTCAAGGAACTTGTGACATATCCTTATAGTCATTTTTAAGATTTAAAAAAAATTACATTAAAGGGTTCATTGCTGGTATGCGTGAGGCACCTACCCGACGCGACGTACGGGGGTCACGGTGTTCAGGCGTGAGGCACCTGCCCGACGTACGGAGGCAGGGACGCGCTCTGGGCCCGCGCACGCTTCATATAAGCGAGCATTAGGCTGTCTTTGCCACCTCCCGGTACTGACAAGTCTCCGAAAATCCGGTCGGGGCGGCCCTGGGCAATGTGTCCGGACGGTGGAGTCCGGGCATAACTAAGACCCCGACATAGGTCATATGTATGTGAGGAGCGGGGCTCCTGGACATGCACTAAGCGGTTGGTAGTGCGTAACCATGTTGCGGGGATAGCTGATCAGGACACCTCCACGAGGTCCCCGCCGGGCAACTTCGGACGGTTAGTCTCGTATAGAAGGTATTTAAGCGGCGGAAGGCCAAGTTTGGGTCAGTGAGCATAAAGATGTGGCAGTAAGCAGAACGGAGGAGGCAACTGTCCGGAGGCTGAGTTTCTGACCCCCTCGTGATTGTGCGATCACTAGGAGGGGCCAACTCCTACCCTCATCCGGCACTCAGTGAAGGGGGGAGCGGGGGGTCCCAAGTAACCCAAGGCAGGTCTGGCATGAGAGGACTGGGCCTGGATTTTTCGGGTGCCCGAGTAAACAGAAATAGCACTCATGGACTCTGGTCCATGTCCGACGAAAAGGTTCCGTCCCCGATGGTAACAGTGGTTGCATTGTGAAAGGCCACAGAGCCTATGGACGGTGTAGCTAAAAAGCCCCCCCCCCCCTCCGGGGAGGTCTCTTAGGAGATTAGAGCTAATGGTGTAAATGCACTAAACGCAATGGAGATGCCTTGGCCACGCCGCGTGTGCCCACATCTTTGAGAGGAGAATTTGGAAATTCACTTTTATATTAGTTTTCTCGTCAGCCAGCATAAAGAACTTTCATAAAAAGCACTGAAACATTTTATACCTTTTCTAACAACTTATTCGTGCCAGAAAGCCTTTTCTGCTCTTTGTGACGTGAAAAAATGTGAAGTGAAATGGTCTTAGGGCCAGTTTCATAGTCAGACTTAGCACGACTCAAGTGCGAGTCGATACTAAATACAGGAAGACACCTACCTTGACCACAATGGAATGGGCCCGTTTCACATATGAAACTGGCCCATTCTATTCTGGTTCAGGTAGGTGACGTCTTGTATTTAGTATAGCGCCGAACTTGAGGCGTACTAAATCAGACTATGAAACTGGCCCTTAGTGTGAAATGAAACTTAAGGAGATGGTCAATAAAATTGCTACAGATTTCAACGATACTTTAAAGTCTTCACATAAACTTTCAGTGATTATCAAAAAAATGTACTAATATATTGCATATTATATTTTCTTTTCGTTTTTATTGTAATTCTTTTTTACATTTATTTAAATAAATTTGTATGTCTATAAATGTACAAATATAATATCTACATTTATTTTATTTTAATTTATACTGTGATTATATTTACATTAAAAATATATTATGACTAATTTATCCCTATAACGTACTATACATGTATGATTATTATTCTTTTTAAAAATTATTTACCCTACATCAAGAGGTCCACGAATCAGCCGTTCCCAATTTAGAGGGTCCACGTGACTAAGAAGTTTGAGAACTACTGGTCTAAAGCATTACTCTCGTGTGTGGCCTGCTTTAGACGGAAGATCAGGGTTCGAATCCCTGTCGGATGTACTGAGGGTGTTTTTTCCCCCCTAAAGGGTGTCTCAGTCTCCCCGCGCGAAGATGCAGCACTTACCTCTAACGTATTCTTTATTCCTACCTCACTAGCGCAGCTAAAACGTTTAGGCTCGGTCGGGTGGATAAGATTATTATTATTAGCACCGCGTCTTACTACCCGTTCGGGTTATACGCACTTACGCTAATGTGTAATGGTAGGGTGATTGTGAGAAGAAATGGAGGGCCTACAGTTTAACGTAGGATCCGAACCACGGTGGAGGCCTGGCATTCCCCACATTCACAAGATGTCTTGTCAGAGGTGAAGGAAGGGTTTGGTAATCAGATAAATTTGTGCCGGGACCGAAGATTTAACCCCGGACCCCCAGCACAGAAGTTCGACACTTTACTCCTAGACCACCAGGTCACCAGGGTGGATAAGACGCGGTAAAACAAAACCCAATACTGTAATTAATTAAAATTTCATTCAGAGCTCTCCGTGAAACTAACGTTTGAAGGATATTAAAAAAACCGGCAATGTTGCGCCATGCGGACATAGGCGTCAGACTCGTCTCGTCTGGTTTGTCATTGACGGGAGTTCAAGGTTCGAATCTCGACCACGTGTATTGAGGGTGGTTTTTTAACATAATTTTTTGACACCACGTCTTACTACCCGTTCGGGCTATATGCTTATGTACGAATTACACTAATCTGTTAGGGATTAGGAAGGTTTAATTTAGAGAAATTGTAGCCTGATTTGCGTGGGAGGAGAGTGGAAAAACCCTCAAGGAAAACTACCCTCGATACACCCAACCGGGATCGAAATCCGATCTTCCCCGTCTTCAGTTGCCTAGTCTAACACGAGAGTGACGCCTTAGATCATGTGGCCACCAAAGCAGGTGACATCGTTTTCTCAGCCCCTCTATACCACGCCAATGCGGGTGCATTTTTCTTAGGTTACCCTGAAAACTCTCGCCCCTTGGATTAAGTGGTGTAACAAATCTCTGTTGACTGGATTCTGGACTACTAGAAATAGATATAGATATAAGTATACTTAGAAATCCGAAACTATAGGGTGTTCCATCTTATTGAGACTCACAAAATTCACCACTTATCCTCTATGCTACAGTAGCCCCACGGCTTCTTTGGTGCTGACTGACAGCTCACGCCTGACTTCTGACAGTCAACATTTAGGTATATACCTAAATTTTGACTGTCAGAAGTGACAGCTGCTAAACACATCATTTTGCAGATCATATGGTTCGGTGTAGGGATACGTAATTTGGTCTGGTAACTTTTCAAAGCTGTCAGTCAGCACCAAAGAAGTCATGGGGCTACTGTAAGTAGAGTTGTTTAATCAACATATTTTGAATCATAATTGCTGACCTTAAACATGTATATTTTGATTGGTAATAGACCCTTGTAACAATAAAAATCCGCTCACAAGTCCTTCCATTCTTCTCGAATCTCGGCCACAGACAGGTTATATGGGAGTTTCGCTGCACTCCTTGATCAAGGTTGAGTTCTTAGACACTGGGGAGTGAGTGCTAACTGCTATCCTCAATGATAGCTACACTTCAAAGGGAAACCATTCACTTTCAAACTGTTCGTTGTAAAGGGGTGGTTCCAGCAAACCCCAAACTCACCCCCTTTCAATGAACAAACTTTGTCAGACATGTAACACCACGTTTTCTTTGTAATTTGCAGTTTGAGTAAGCTCGTTTGGGGGGTTGGTTTATTGGGAAAGGGGTGGGGCCGCTACCTTAACCTAGCTATGTGAAAGCCGGTTTATTGACACTACAAAACAATTTTTGTCTGCACTCTAGTGAAACCATCTTTTAAGTGAACTGTTTTAAAAAAACGCCAGCTTGAAAGTGATGTCACTTGGTACAGCATGTAGGGATCCCCGTGTTGAAATACTCAAGATCTCCCGATGAGTGCAGCCATTTTAACCAAAAGGCTGTGGGTCTGGTGTATATCTTGCCTGTGGTTTCGGCCATATAAAATAAAACTCCAAATAATTTCCTACAGCTCAAAGAAGTCTAGTTTATTTTAACCGAGGATACTGTCTCTCTGCTACTTGAATGCACCAGCATTGTCTGACGTGTGGAAGGAATTTAAACGCTGGAAGCCTTTCCCTTTGTCAACTCTACTTCCTTATCAGCTGAGTGTCTGCATAGCTTGGGTGTCAACTGATAGCTGGTTCTCATGACTGAGTGGTCAGCGCCCGAAATGTAACAGACTGCATGGTCGGTGGTTCCTTTCCTCGTGACGTAGGCAGCCCATCGGAAAGGGACGCCAGGGTTTTAGATCCGTTGTGGATTGCGTAATTGAATTAAACATGAAAATGAAGCTCATCCACCATGACCACGCTCGCAAAAATGGCGCCCGGATAGTCTTGCCTTCGTCTAAGAGTCGGCGGGAGATAAACTGTCCGTATTGAAACTACAGGAACTGAAGGAACGAATATTTCAAAAACCATAATACCAATTCACTAGCGTTTAAAAAAAAAAAAATCCATTCTTCTATATTTATAGAAATTAACAATATTGAGAAAATAAAATAAAACATATTTAAGGTTAGTCATCAATTAAAATTAAAATAACAAGTTTTACGCTAAATTTTAAAATATATAAAAACAATCAAAACAATTGATATAAAAAATTTAATGAGATTTTAAAAGTTACACAGTTTCCACAAGAAAACTTCTTTCCAGGCCCAACATAAAACACTAGTGTAGCCGGTTATTTGGTTATTGTTCGTTCACGGTATGAGTTTACCTGGAAAAGGACTTTTTTCCCTACCAGAATTCTATTATATAGTAGGATATCGGTAAGAAAAAAGACCTTTCAGAGGTAAACTCATCCCGTGAATGAAGTATACACGTAGTTTGCGGCTTTCCGCCAGGGCAACACTAACGTAAGGGTTCCCCCACCATAAAGTAATTATCCCTGCCTCTCTTTGAGCGACTTATTAAAACATACGACGGGTGTAGAAACTTTGGTAATGATTGGAAAGGGGAGAAGGGAATTCCAAGGTCAACTTTAATGTGCTAGTCTCGTGTTAGGCTAGACTGCTGGGAACGGGGATATCGGGGTTTGATCCCGGTCGGGTGCAATGAGGGTGGTTTTTCTTAAATTAGAAAAGATTACTTTCTTATTGAAAAATTTCACTCTTGTGGATAGCAAGTAGATCATTATTTTAATCCTGTTTTTTTATATAAGTATTAATTTAAGTATGATTTTTTCAGCAAATTACAGCAGTTAAGACCCGATTTGATATTTATATCAATGTGAGAGTACTTGGATTTTAGGACACACAATCATATTAGGCCTTCTCTTTTTTAAACTCAAAAGGGAGCAGGACTTTATCTCACGATTATATTTGAATTTTACTAAAGAAATTAAACAATATATTAGAGAATACTTTTAAAGGAACAACAATGACTTACTGGTTGTTGTCTATAAGAGTAATTATTAAGGTATTTTGATTGTACACTAACTAAATGAAATTAGAGAAACTTAGAGAAAGAATAGATTTTGGCTCCAATACCACACAGCCCAAAATCAACTATTTATGCTCATCAGGATAAACTGGATCGTCTTGACTCTGTGGTACAGTAGGCTCAAAATATTAAATTTACAAGAACATTGTTGCACGTGGATCATTTCTGATTAAACATTAATGGAGATAAAGCGTTAATAGATGTTCCTAATACAGAATATTGTTGAAATATTAAATTATATTTGGATAAAACCTGCATTGAAAAGTCCGTATATGACCATTTTACAATAACTTCACAGCTAAGCATTGTGTACAAATCTTCATTCTGTCATAATAGAGACATACTGGAGAAGAAACTTTGTTGCTTTGACCCCCCATCGTCACCGCGGACAATTTCGAGTAATCGTTCAAATATGAATTCAATGCACAGCTTTCTAGCATATCTTGGTATTTTCTTTTCCCTTTTACTCCCATAATACCTCGCGCGAGCTGAGTTGGGCCCGCTATGTTGCATGCTATTAAAGGCTAGATCGGGTAAGGATGTGGAATGGCGGTTCAGACGAAGTACATCTCTGTACCAGCGTGGAGAGGGAATGGAAAACCCACAGTGATAAATCACGTGAAGAAAACCACCACCTAGTGCACCCAAACAAGATTCGAACCTTGATCACCTCGTCACCGTGATTCCAGTATGCTGCAAGAATGACGCCTTAGGTCATTCGACCACTGAAACGGGTTCCGTTAACAATCTCATCTACTGCGAGACTAACAATTTAAACCACGTGATCACCTGTGTGGGTTTAATCTGAGGATTAGAAATCAGAGGAGTTGTTTAGATCAAATGCACTAGCATTAGCAAAAACAGGGCACGGAGAAAATAAACAATGCCTTGGTTTGAGACTCGAACCTTAACATCCCTGGTCATTAGAAATACAAGCTTTGCTAGTGTGACACTCTAGACGGCGTGACCACCGCCACGGGTAGAAAGAGGCCTTGCTCAAGATCACTCGACACTCGCCGGACAATGCCCCCCACACGGGGCCGTTGCTCGGAATGGGGCCGAGCTAATTCCGGACGACCTTAGGACAGATATTACCCATAAGCACGCTCATGAAGATAAACAGTGTCGCCGTGTGTGCAATGTTGCTTGTCAGCTTGGAGACAGACACTCACTTCAAGGCGGGGATGTAGGGGACGCGATAACAGGTCGGTATTTGTGCAGTCGTTTACATCAAAACCTTTTTATCCGAAATAAAATATTTATCTAGTACAAACACAGAGTCTAATTTTCTCCACATGGTGATATGAACAATTGTTGTAGAATATCTGTCAAGGATGTCCGGGAATTTAAGGAATTTTTTTTACCTTCGTTTAAAAAGTTTCTCGTCAAAATACCGGTTAGCTCATGACAGATATTCAACAACTGTTGATATCATCCCGTGAATAAAATTAAACTCTTTATGTTTATACTAGAGCAATATTTGATTTATTTTGGCAAAAAAAAAAAAGTTTTGTCATAAAAATTGCAAAAACACTGTTCTTTATCTCGCGTTCCTTTCCACCCTACCTTAACAACACACTTTTTATCGTTGAGGTAGCTAGTGTGCACTTTTTAAACACACTTAAGGCGGTATGTAAGAACGTTAGGGAATGCTTAGTGGACCGATAGTGCGGTCCCGAGCACACTATTGCTCCATCTTTTAACCTGTGATGACGCAAGCAAACCCACGCTAGTGTTCCCTTGGTGACGTTCCTGCATATGGCCCTTATACCAGCCCACGACTTACCGACCCAATATCCCAGTAACTATCATTATCTAGGTCTATATTTATTATTATTATTATTATCAATATTATTAGAACCGCGTCTTACTACCCGTTCGGGTTATGCGCACTTACGCTCATGTGTAACGGTAGGGTGATTGTGAGATGAAATGAAGGACCTACAGTTTAACGTGGAATCCGAACCACGGTGGAGACCTGGCATTCCCCACATTCACGAGTTGTGATTAATACAAGTCTTGTCAGAGGTGAAGGAAGGGTTTGGCAATCAGATAAATCTGTGCCGGGACCGAGGATTGAACCCCGGACCCCCAGCACAGAAGTCAGAAACCTTACCCCTAGACCACCAGGTCACCCAATATTAATTAAATGAAGATTTTTTTAAATTTGTCATGAGCGTTGCGCGATATTTATTGCAATACATATTTATTAAATTTTTCATTAGATTTACTTTTTTTTGCCCATTTTTTGCACTTTTTACGCTTCTTTAATTATTGTTTAGCGTTTTTACCCTAAAATATTTCTCTCAGGCAAGATTTTTTTAGCACAGCATCTTACTACCCGTTCGGGCTACGCTTATGTACTAATTATGCTAATAGGTTTGGAATTGGGAAAGTTAAGTTTAGAAGAAGTTAACCAGCATTTGCGTGGAGAGAGAGAGTGGAAAACCATATAGGAAACTGGGGGGTCAGTTCACCCGACCGAGATACGAACCTCTATCTCCCCGTCCTCGGCAGTCTGGCTCAACACGAAGCTAGTGCGTTGGTCAACTACGCCAAGTTAACTACGAAAGTGGTTTTAGGGATTAGGAAGACTATGTTTATAGGAAGTGTGCCCGCATTTGAGTGGAGGGAGAGTGTGGAAAACTATTTCGGAAAAAAACTCCGTACACCCGACCGAGATTCGAACCTCAATCTATCCGTCACCAGCAGTCTAGTCTACTGCGAGAGTAGCGCGTTAGACCATACGGCCACCGAAGCGGGGCCTGTTAAGTGTTATAAGTATTGATAATATATATA
>CABFOW010002174.1:56463-70417 GCA_902141385.1 Timema californicum
GGGGGGGGGGGAGCGCAGCCCATTTTCACTTTTAATTTTCTTTTAACGCGGCGTTTTACTACCCGTTTGGGTTGTAAGTAACTGTCTAAGTTACGATTATCAGGTAGGGATGAGTAAGGTTGAATTTAGATTAAGTATACCCACATTTGCGTGGAGAGAGAGAGTGAAAAAACCCTCTAGGAAATACCATACCCGACCGGAACTATAGCCGCAATCTCCGCGTCATCGGCAGCCCAGTCTATTGCGAGGGTGACGGCTTAGACCATGCGGTCACCGAGGCGATTAATGTAATTAAAATGGCTAATATCCCGGATGAGTGGTAGGCCGCAGAGGGATTATAACAGAAAGCGCGGCGGCGGGCGGGCGCCTTGACCTGAGGAACTGGGTCCTTCCCTGCAGCTGTTCTTATTTCGGTTCACCCGTGACGTCATTCAGTCGCTTCTGATGACGTAGCTGCACCCCCACGTGCCGGAAGACGAAAATTATGAGGGGAGGGGGGAAGGTCATCGCACGGTCCTACCAATGAGAATGAAACATCTCGGTGGGAATATTCTATTCAAACTCTCCGAATGTGTGTGTATAGCTTGTTATAAAAAAAAAGGTATCACACCTCGCGGAGAATAGCTTAATTGCTTTTTCTTTATGTCCGGGAATTTCCCACGTTTCAGTTACTAGCCACCTCCACCCCCCTCACCCACGGAGGAAAAAAAAGATTCAGTATCGTCTTGTATGACTCGCTGTTGACAGGGAGAGGTCGAGTTTCGAATCTCAGCCGGGTACGGCTGAAGTAGTTTTATTCCTAAATCGTTTCATAATTTATTTTTATTTTAGCACCGCGTCCTACTAACCATCCAGGTTATACGCTTATATACTGATTAGGTCGGTTGCTGGTCTAGGGGTAAGGTGTCAGACTTCTGTGCTGGGGTTGCGGGGTTCAATCCTCGGTCACGGCACAGATTTATCTGATTGCCAAACCCTTCCTTCACTTCTGACAAGACATCTTGTGAACGTGGGGAATGCCAGGCCACGACCGTGGTTCGGATTCCACGTTAAACTGTAGCTCTTCCATTTCATCTCACAATCACGCTACCATTACACATTAGCGTAAGTGCGTATAACCCGAACGGGTAGTAAGACGTGGTGTTAATATTAATAATAATATATTGATTACACTAATGGTTTTAGGGATTAGGAGGGTTTAATTGAAAGGGAATGCACCCCCATTTGTGTGGAAGGAGAGTGGAAAACTACAAAGGGAAAAAAACCTCAGTACACCTGACCGGGATCGAACCCCGATCTCCCAATATTCGGAAGTCTAGTCCAACACAAGAGTAGCGCGTTAGAGCACAGGGCCAACGAAGCAGGTGGTTTCCTACTCATCTTTAACGTAAATGCGGGGTTCATTTGCACCATATCTATTTGTGTCAATATACGGATAGCCAGCGGGGTGGTAAGACGCTCGCTGGCCCGAACGGTCGACCTGGGTGGTCTTGGGGTAAAGTGGCTCATTCCAGGACCCCTTGTTCGTGGGTTCAAACCCAGCCGAGGTCGACAGATTTTTATTGAGTGATAAATATCCGTAGCACAGCTTCCTTTGGAGGGGAAGTAAAGCCGTCGGTCCCATTTCGATTATGGCATGTAAAATAAACCTGAGAAGTATGGGAAAATACCTTTCACGCTCGCTCATAGAAATTCAGTTTGGAAGGCAACGGGGGACCACCACACTTCCTGAACTCCCATAGAACATGTGTTTTCTACCAGATAGTGCAGGCAGCACTAACCATATCGGCTGAGTATATGCCCAACTAAGGATGCATATAAATCACATCAAACCAACTTTCGGGTTGTTGACCTAGGAAGAAGCCCGGGCGGGCATTAAGACGAAGATATCCAGGATGGGTAATAAGATGTGAAACAAAAGTTCTTGCCGCGTGAAAGATCCGATTCATTTGTCTAACTTTCGTTCGGTGCTAGGACTGGTATTAAATTAGCCAAAGTTAAAAAAAAAAATATTTATACGTAGAGGTGCTGGGAAGAATTAAACTCTTGACCCCCCGAGTCAAACAAAGCAAGGCAAGAAGCAAGTGCAAAGCTGCACTTATCCGCTATGTGATAACTGCCAGGTTTCTCTGGTCTCTTCAAACAGGTCATCGCCCAAGAGATTTATTACATGGTACGAAAATTATTTGGAAGAACAAAAAGTTAAATCTACTCCCATGTATTCATGCGTAAAGCCACATATGATGTTCTGAGACTAACACAGTTGAGGGGTCGTATAGATTTGTATAAATACAAATAAAGTTGTCGCAAAAACGATTAATAAAAGAGGTGTACTTGGTGTTACTTTAAAATGTTAGATTGTTTAGCAATAAGAACGAGGAGGGCTAAATCTTTAGAAATGTACCCGGATTTGTGCGAAGGATGAGAAAGATTATTAAAGAAAATCAACTCTAAATATACGCTCCAAAGATTCGAACCTCACCCTGCCCTCTGTCCTGACGTTTTGAGATGACCTATTTTTGATCAATTTTAAATAGGAAAATTTTCAGGCAAATTTTTTGCAGTGGTGGCCTACTAATCTTGTTAAAGGGTTAGGTTGGGGAGGCTTACTATTCATATACATAAAGCCATCAAATAGGGGGGAGGGACGAGTGGGGAACGAGTGGGGGAAGGGAGGGCGAAGGGAGGGGGAAGGGAGGAGGGATGCAACTATTAGCAAACCTTAAAATTATTAAATAAGGGCAATTAGAGTTTAAATTTTTTCAGCAAAATTTTCAAATAATATCAGGGGTCTTTAAAATTGAAATATTAATAAATCTGCCCCATAGTAAGCCCAACATTAGTGACACATTCAACCACCAAGCACTGTAGTCGACGCACGAGTGTGGGGAGGGAACTGGAATCGCTTTCACTGCTTTATTTATAACTGATTCGATGTTTCTGGTGTTTGTGTCCTAAGAAGAAATCAACCTTAAATGTATACTTTAAAATTTGGGATATCTCGATTTTATTCGTAAACTTTACATGGCTCGAATTTATTTCTCCGATTCACATCTTTTATGACTTTATCCTGTTCCCTTGCTCCATGGCCTGAGCGACAACTTCCGACAGCCCGGGCTTCTTTCTTACGTAGGACTAGGAATGATAAATCGCAGCCACTTATGTGTCTGCCCAACCAAGGTGACCAGTTGAACAGGGGGGCGCGAGAGGAGGACAAGTAGATACAAAATTAGAGTCCATTCACGATAGGTTTTTAGCTGGCCGACAGTTCGAAAATTAAATGTTTGGTTCTTAGGTTGCCAACACACATAAAAGATCAATGTTTTGTTATAAATGTAAAGATCTTTAATTACCTGTTATATTTTACATTTAAAATAAAGTAAACTTACTTTTAATCATTTCTTTTTATCCAACTCGAAACAATATTTTACTCATAATTAAAATTACTTATTCTTCGTTTTAGAACGTTATTGATTATGTGTAATATAAAGTGCATACATTAATACCTTTTAATACAGGCATCGTATTTACTTGGACAAGAGAAAATACTTTTTATATATATAATAAATGATTTTATGGTTATTTTATCGTATTTCGAAATATTCAACAGAATAAAATATTTTCATCAACTGCGTGTCTGCATCATTGTAAACAACTTGTTTACCGTCATGTTCAACCACATGGTTTAAATTCATCGGTCGCCATTTTGAAGCTATGTTCGTTAGAAGTTTTTGTTAAATTGGTGTGAATATTTTTTTAAAGTGGAATAAAACGATAAATAAGCTTTGTGTTCGAACTCAAATAAATATATATATATAATATTGGCCTAAATTATTGTAGTTAACTATCACATTCATATATTACCATATGTTTTCATTACAGTCATCCAAAGTGATAAGTGTCAGCTGTTGGCGTAGTTATATATTAGGACTACCTAGAACGCCATCTTATTCCAGTTTGACCTTTGCTCCCAATTGGGATAGAGGGGGGGAAATATATAGGGGGAGGGAGAGGAGGTATAGGGGGAGGAGAGAGGGGGAGGGGGAAAGGGGAAAGGAGAGCGGGGGAGAGAGTGGTAGAGAGGGGTCGGGGAAGAGAGATACAGAGAGAGAGCGTGATAGTGTGTTTGTGATGAGTATTCGCTCTCTGATTGGCTTTTGGTTTACCCCCTTCCACGCTCCTGACCCTCTTTCCAGTGTTCCAAACTTGTTTATTCTTGTCTCATTTGTTTGTTTTTTAAGTTTGGTTAGGATTCGGACGGGCGTTAGAGTTTTTTATTGGTGTAAGGGAGTTTATTGTCGTAGGATTAGGACGGGGTGTTGGAGTTTTTTTATTTATTTATTGGCGTGCAGTCCACGGTGCTGGGCGCTCCTCCCACAGCATCGCTAGTGTGCGCTGGGAGCATCTTCTCTGGCTATCCACTTAGCGCCCGAGCAGCTGACAGCATATCACGGCCGTAAGGCCCCTTTCACTTTTCCATTCCCCACCCTCCTTACATCGCCAAGGCACAGAACGACCTAAGTTAGACTGACCACTCACTCTCGCAAGACTCTGTTAAGACTGCCTTTCACCTCACTTCGCACCCTCCCCTCACTTCGTAATACCCTTACTCATTGGGGGTCGTCAGATGTCGCAACAGTAACTTGTTATAAATTTCGAAAGAGAGTGACAACGACCTTGTTGAAGAGTCAAGAACTCCCCAGACCGCTTAGTACATCGGTCACACCCTTCTGAAGGTCGCTGGTTCAGATGTGCTTTCTAAATGCCCACTCTGGGATCAATGATTTGATTTTCCCCCCACCAGAAGCCTGAAATTTATACGGCATGCACACCGAGATTCAAAACTCAATATCCCCGTCCTTGACCATCTGGCTTTAGATGAAACAACCGCGTCAGTCAACTACGCCAGCGAGGTAAATTATTTTAGAAACAACCGTTTTATTAAATACAATTTTAAATATCATTTTGAACTTGAATGATGTCGCAATGGGTTTTTCCTGGCGCCAGTTTGGCAGGTCGACAAGACAGAAATAGATCATGACCTTGAAACTGTGATATAGGTCATTGACTCTGGCAACCCTCCCCTTGGCAATGACCTAGCTCACAGTTTCAAGGTCACGATCTATTTCTGTCTTGTCAAGCCGCCAAATTGGCGCGAGGGGAAACCCATTGCGACATCATTCAAGGTCAAAATTATATTTAAAATTGTATTTAGTAAAACGGTTGTTTCTAAAATAATTTACCTCGGTGGCGTAGTTGACTGACGCGGTTGTTTCATCTAACGGTCAAGGACGGGGATTTGGAGGTTCGAATCCCGGTGTACACGCCGTATAAATGTTAGGGTTCTGGCGGGGGGGAAATCGAATCATTTACCCCAGAGTGGGCATTTAGAAAGCACATATGAACCAGCGACCTTCAGAAGGCCACGACCGATGCGCCAAACGGCCTTGGAGTTAGAGTGGGGAAAGCACATCTGAACCAGCAACCTTCAGAAGGCCGCGACCGATGTACCAAGCGGCCTTGGAGGTTCATGACTCTTCAACAAGGTCGTTGTCACCCTCTTTAGAAATTTATAACAAATTACTGTTGCGACATCTGACGACCCCCACTGAGAAGGGGTATTACGAAGTGAGGGGGGTAGGTGAAGGTAAAGGCAGTCCAACAGAGTTTTGCGAGAGGGATCAGTCAGTATAACTTTGTTCGTTCTATGCCGTGGCGATGTAAGGAGGTTTAGTTTAGGTTTATTTAGACATAGTTAAAATAAAAAACATTTTGTACTACAATTGTAGATGTGAGGAGGGTGGAAAGTGAAGGAAAAGTGAAAGGGGCCTTACGGCCGTGATACGCTGTCAGCTGCTCGGTGGTCACATTCTTCGCTAAGCGGCCGGCCAGAGAAGATGCTCCCAGCGCTCAGTAGAGATGCTGTGGTAGGAGCGCCCGGCGCCGTGGACTGCATGCCAATAAATAAATAAAGCTCCAACACCCCGTCCCAATCCTACGACAGACCACTCCCTCACACCAATAAAACTCTAACTCCCGTCTGAATCCTAACCAGACATTTAAAAAAATGAGACAGGAATAAACAAGTTTGGAACACTGGAAAGGGGATCAGGTGGAGGTTGGTGAGGTCAGGAGGGTGGTCCAAAGAGGGGAGGGGCCAGGAGGGGCCGAGGAAAACCAACAGCCAATCAGAGAGCGAAAACAACATTGCGTAACAACCAAAGAGAGACATCAACATTACGTAATCATCACAATACACACTCTCTCCAAATCGGGGCCAAAGGTCAAATTGGAATGAGAGGGCTTGCTAGGTAGTATTAGGGACTACTTTTAGTAACATTTTGAACTGTAATACAAGTAAACTAAGGTCGTGAATGAACTATAAATGTATAATAGTCTGCGAGAAATCGACGCACACGCGTTCAGCTCTAACGCAATATTTGATTAACTTTATTAATCTACATCCCATCGGGTAGGTTCCTACAGACCATGTTAGAGATTAAACCAAATGAATTGAGTTGTAGACGGTTACAGAAATCACGTTTACAGAAAAAAATTATTTTAAGATTTATTTCAGAATATATAGTTTTTGTTTCAATGTTATGTGTTTAAAAACTCGCTGAATAAAATGTAAATACATTAGCATGATAATTACTATCTTGACTTGCCATGACGTCATAGATAGGCATCGCACTTGGCATTGACCCAAGGTCACTCCCTATGAATAACTTGCAGACATCGACATTATCTGACTAAGTGACATACCTTGGCGTATGAACACTTTATAGTAGAGCTAATAGTTTTTAGAATTGTAGGATAGGTGTAATTTAAGAGTCGGCGAACTATGTTTTTCTTTTTAACAGAAACAAACCTTTAAAAAAAATACCAATCAAGAAGAATATTATATTTTATTGATTTATATTATTATTATTAGCACCGCGTCTTACTACCCGTTCGGGTTATACGCACTTACGCTAATGTGTAATGGTAGGGTGATTGTGAGATAAAATGGAGGACCTACAGTTTAACATGGGATCCGAACCACGGTGGAGGCCTGGCATTCCCCACATTCACAAGTTGTGATTAATACACGTCTTGTCAGAGGTGAAGGAAGGGTTTGGTAATCAGATAAATCTGTGCCGGGACCGAGGATTGAACCCCGGCCGCCAGCATAGAAGTCTGACACCTTACCCCTAGACCGCCAGGTCACCAGCTATTGACTTAAAAAAAATTAATTAGGATTATTATTCAAATAAACGGAAAGTAAAATAACGACAGGAAGAATTTAATCCACCAAGCGATTTGAATGAGATGGAAAATTTAGCACTGAAAATTTGTCCTTAATTTTTTTCGGAAAATTCTATCTATTTAAATTAAATGGATACAATCAATAAGTTTTCAGTCCAGTTTAATTTTTACTAAGAACGTCAACACCAGAGACATTGTCAAATGAGTCAAAATAATTCCATATTTTCTGTGAGGCAGTGGGTCTGAAACGGGGTCAACTCAGCCTCGTGATGACTTGAATGAAATAGTAGCGGGTCCGGTCTGGAAAACAGAGTTTACCGGCAGGATGGTTCGTTGCGCTGACCACATCCTCTATCCACACAAGTTGGCAATATTTTCGCCAACGACGGTGGCCGCTCGGTAGATAGATTACGGGCTGATGCGAAGGAGTTTTCTTTATCTTCTTTTATTTAACAATCTTCCAAGGTATTTGCTACAGCAGCCCCATGGCTTCTTTGGTGCTGACTGACAGCCTTGAAAATTTACCAGACCAAATTATGTATCCCTACGCCCGACCATATGATCTGCAAAAACATGTGTCTAGCGGCTGTCACTTATGACGGTCAAAATGTAGGTATATACCTAAATGTCGCCAGTCAGAAGTCAGCTGTGAACTGTCAGTCAGCACCAAAGAAGCCATGGGGCTACTGTATATATTTCCCTCAAAAGTAAAAATCCTGAATTGTACTTGAATTTCTCCTGAGGAATTTGATAAGACTAAAAATCAGCTAGCCTTTAAGGAGGAATACAAAAATAAATTGTTAATAATATTTCCAAGAAGAACAAGTGGGGGGTGAAACCCCCACCCAAAATAAAAAAATATCCCCCGACCTTTGGTTTGGCTAACCTTTCATCGTTCCCCATTTGTTTTACTCTTTTTTTTAGGGTGACCTGGCGGTCTAGCGGTAAGGTTTCAGACCTCTGTGCTTGGGGTACGGGGTTCAATCCCCGGTCCCGGCACAGATTTATCTGATTACCAAACCCTTCCTTCACCTCTGACAAGACGTGTATTAATCAAGCCAGGCCTCCACCGTGGTTCGGATCCCACGTTAAACTGTAGGTCCTCCATTTCATCTCACTATCACCCCACCATTACACATGAGCGTAAGTGCGTATAACCCGAACGGGTAGTAAGACACGGTAATAATAATAATAATAATAATAATAATACTCTTTTTTTTAGCTAGAAAGTTCATACATTTTTCTAGCACTTTTCGGTGAGCTATGAAATTTCCCAAATTTCAGCCAAACTTCTTCGCCCCAGAGTTTTCTAGTAGGTTGGCACCCTGTATCACGATAATGACGACGGTACGGTACATGGATCAAGACACCATTGATATCGCGGCAGGTCTCGATACGGCCACAGGAACTTCCGACCCGACGAAGCAACTGGTGCACAAAGAAGAAGTTTGTGAAAGAAGAAATTGGGCAAACGTCCAGGAAGAGGAGGGTGCCAACAGTGGCACAGACATCACCACTATGCCACCCTAAATATATTATCAATATTATTTGTTAAACTTTTTTTTGCATTCTTTCCATCGGGTTGAAGTTCTCTCCAGATATAAATATATACATTTCTGATACGAGTGCCAAGCTTATTATTATTATATTTGGGGTATTTAACGTGCACTTTCTGAGCCAAGTGATTACATCAGTAGACGACTTACAAGCTAACTACACTATACCCACCTCAATTCATCACTGTAATGAGGGAAACTCCAATTTAACCAAATACAAATTCAATTGTTTTCGAAAATTGTTTTAATGATCTTGAATAAAAATAAACTACCCATGGAGTGTTTATTTAACTTGATAAATAACCTAGAAAAAACCACATCGGTGGCCATGTGGTCTAACGCGGTGATCTAGTGTCGGACTAGACTGTTGAAGACGGGGAGATCGGGGCTCGATCCTGGTCGGATACACTGAAGTTTTTCCCCCAGAATGGTTTTCCACTCTTTATCCACGCAAATTCGGGAGCATTTCCTCTAAATTAAGCCTTCATAATCCCTAAATAATTAGTGCAATTAGTTTATAGATGTATAAACTGAACAGGTAGTAAGACGTGGTGCTAAAAACACTAGAAAAAAAAGGCGTAGAAATTGGGGAGGCTCAAGGGGTTCTGACCCCCCAGGGTCCATATATACGGACCCTTACCCTCCTAGAAAAAAAATTAGCTTTCTGAACTTTTTTTTTATAGTTTATATACTTATATACTTTGGATTAGAAGAAAAAAATCATTTACAAGTAGTTTAGTAGTTAACTGACAACAATTTTTTTTAATGAGTTTCAAACAAAAACTGTACTACATGAGAGAGTCCATACGATTGTATAGTATCCATTTATTTATTATCTTAAAAATGACGTCGGGCCGGCAGGAAGGTCTTTCTTTACTCCATAAAAAGCATTCCAGCGAGGGTGTACAAACGAGGGCCGTGGACGCGCTACAAACAAGTGTTTCAGGAAACTGTCTTGACTGCGTGCTTTCCGGTGGTCTCTAGTGAGTACACTTTATCACGCACAGTTTACTCTTTAAATGCCGCCGAGGAAGAGCTAACCAAAATAAATAAACCTTTATTTTATTTTGTTGGGATATTTAACGTGCATTTTACCCGCTTCCGAGGCCGCATGATCTAACGAACTACTTTTTATTTTATTTAGCACCGCGTCTTACTACCCGTTCAGGTTATACGCTTAAGTACTAATTACGCTAATGGATTAGGAATTGGGAAGGTTGAATTTAAGAGGAAGTGAACCCGCATGTACGTGGAGGGAGAGTGGAAAACCATTTAGGGAAAACCAAACCCAGTTCACCCGACCGAGATTCGAACCTCGATCTCCCCGTCCTCGGCAGTCGAGCTCAACACGACTAGTGCGTTAGCCAACTACGCCACCGAGGCGGGTCAAACGCGCTACTCTCGCCCTGTATTAGACTGCCGATGACGGGCAGATCGAGGTTTGAATCTCGGTCGGGTTTACTGATGGTTTTTTCCAAAATAGTTTGTCACTATCCCTCCACGCAAATGCGGGTATATTTCCTATAAATATAACCTTTATAGTCCCTAAAATCTCTAGCGTTATTAGTAAATAAGCTTATAACCCTAACGGGTAATAAGACGTGGTGCTAAAAAAATTCATTTTCTTGGGGCGTTATTGCCTTATCTTGTTTCTTTTATTTAAAAAATTATAATTAAGAGAGTTGACACTATCTTTGATAGAATGTGTGTTATCATATTGCATCAAAGTTTCTTCAAAGTTTGTAAAATATTATCTGTGATAGCAAAATTGGACGTCAATAATGGACAAAATTTTATCTAACGAGTTATGAGCACAGAAAATTTTAAAATTTTGGTAAGTAAAGTTGCGTTATTAATTAAAAGCAGAATATACTTATGCCATAGCCTAAGTGTGGAGTTTGAGTCTTCTTATCGGACAGTAATATTTTACTGTGTAGGTGGGTTGCAGCCCGGCTTTATGAGAGACACGTACGAACTTCGGCCCACTCGAGAAAGAGGTATGACTTTAGTCCACCTAATTAGAAGGGCGCTTTCTATCGTGCTGTCTTAAATTTCAGATAGAAACTATCATCTGATCATGTCAACCTCCCTCGTAATATCCAAACTTCCTCAGTTCTTGTCGTTCAATAGATTTGGCAAAAATCTGAAGGCTTGCTAGATTAAGTTAGGTAAGGTTAGGTCAACATCCAGGGCCCAAAATTCAACTGTCTCTTTAGAGGTAAACAATTCGTGCGGCCACAACTCACCTGCGGCCATATTTTAAACTGCTTTACATGTGTAGCTTGAACTTTCAGAGTTACCCATTTTATTTGATAATAACACTTAAATTTTTCAAAAATAAAATTCTAAAATATATTTTGATGGATCACCAAAGATACATAATATTTCTTTTATGAAAGAAACGTGACAGTGTAATACCGGTTATATCAGCGCACAAATTACAAACCAACTTAACTTTGCCCTGATTTTGGTAGGAATAACAGTTTAGAAAATTCGAACATATATGCTTGTGGCCAGCAGTGACTAACAAAAGTGACAGCTCCAGATAACATGATTTGATGTATGACTATATTGGAATTGTTACTGTTCTTCCTACTAAAATCAAGGAGGTATACGTCTAATAACAGTACACACTCAGTCCTAATTTCTGGACATTTACTAAATAGATAGCATAATACAAATACAAAAATAAATATATCTACTTCAACACCCCCTCTAATAGAACCAGGCACCCCTAGTCTTGTGATAGACCACTCTGCCCGCTGAGCAATGGGAACAGACACTTGGGCCTTTTGTTGTTTTTTATCTCCACACGCCTCACTATCCACCCGGGCGGTACAAATTTAATTACTCAGTAGTGATTAGTGAGATATAATTCAAGGGGAAAAAATCCCAGACAAGCAAATATTGTTTCTTGTAACCCACTTGAAATGGATAGCAAGAAACATGTTTCCTTCTGAGAAAACACGACTAATAGTTTCCAAACAATGTTTCTAAACTAATAGCAAACAATGTTTCCTAGAGCGTACTAGGCTAAAGGAAGTCCTTCCATCAGTCCACTTCCTCAGCACGTCGCTGTCCCGTGGCTGGAATATTGGAATACCAGCGGCACAGACTGCAGGGGGGAGGGATACGGTGGGGGGAAGGGGTCAATCTGCCGGTCATCGCTCCGACCAGAGGCTTCAAAGAGGAAGAGTGCGGGCTGATTGCGATTCCAATCTAAGGGGACAGAGTGACGCGGCAATGGATCAGAAATTTTGTTCAAAAATAATAATAATATTTAGCACTGCATCTTACTATCCGTTCGGGTTATACGCTAGTGTTCGAAGATAAGACGGTAAGTCCCCCCCCCCCAACCTCCTCCACCGTCGAACGCACCCGGTCAGGATTCTGGTCCCATTGGGCGCAACCAGCCCAGCATCGAACTTGGGCCTCTCCAAGTAATAGTCAGACACGATGGCGCCTGTGGTCACACGGTATAAGACGCCCAACTAGCGATAGACGGTGAAGGCGCAGTCGAGGGGTAGGTCGCACAGCGGCGTTCAAGGATGGGTTTAGCCTTGAGATTTATCCCTAAGGGTTTATCAGCCGCTGTACACGCTAATGCGGGTGTGTTTCCTCTAAAACAATCCTCCTTCTCTCTACCTTATAAAATATATTGTTTATAGCTGTGATGTTATACGTGATTTTTAAAAACACTAGTTGTAATGATATAGAATTATACATCTCAATAATTCATTATTTACATCTTTATTCAAAATTACGATATTTTAAATGAGAGCGGGTAGTAAGATTTATTTGTGTTAAGTTGCTAAGTTGCAAGGTATGGCGACATCCTATCTACGTCTCTGTTTAAAAAAGACAACGCAGTTTCGTGAACACAAACGCACCTGGATGACCACACCTTTTTATTTCTTTTGGGAAGCTTCTAGAAGGAAATGTCGCTTGATATACCCCTTCAGGGTACGCATCTCTTCACTTTCCTTCCTGACGAGGAGCCGTGTGGGTGGAGTCTATGACATCTTAATCCGTGTTCTAAATCTCACGTCTCGGGAATTATCACGCATATAACGTAATAGTCTGGCTTTTATTAACATTTACAACATGTGAAATATCTAGCAATAAACTGTTTAGCTATTTAAAATAAAAATAACTATAAAACACCAGAACTTTTAATTTATAAAATAAGACATCATTCCTTTTTAACTATTATAATACAGAAGAGCAAACTTTGACCCAATTCAATCGTTATATCAAATGTCACCCTAATGGCGGCGTACAAACATTAATATACCAGGCTAGCTCTTTTAAACGTCACAGTTCAGACCAAACTCTGTCGGCAGCCACGTGTCCGGACCACACGTGTTCACGTCCTTTACGCTAAAAGATAGCAGTGTCATTGACGGATTACATGACCCTGACTTATAAGCGACCCCATAGTGTAGCTGTGGATTCACACGTTCGCCGGAAAATAAGGGGCCAGCTACACGGAGCCTCATCGCACCGGCGTGGACGAATCGTCGAGAGAGCATTGCTCGGTGCGGACCGTGTAGCCACCTACCACCGGAAATAAATGTTCGGGAGCTTCCGAACAGCATTACTTTCACAGCCTTTGCACGTGTGACGCTGTAGTCATTGTTTCCAACATTACGTACAAGATAAACAATATTATAAACAACAAACATTCTTCTTAGTTATAAGCTAACTTAAAACTTTATTCTTCGTAATTAATAGCTAACTTAATTTTGTGAAAATAGGTTGAAACCTATAAAAGTATAAATAAAAATACAAATTTATTTGTAATAGAAATCAATCTATAAATAATATAAAAATTGCTAGAAAATGCTGTGCGGCTCGTGAAGTTATTCGCTAGAAAATGTTGTGCGGCTCGTGTAGTTACTCGCTAGAAAATGCTGTGCGGCTCGTGAAGTTATTCGCTAGAAAATGCTGTGCGGCTCATGTAGCCGCTTGCTAGAAAATGCTATGCGGCTCGTGTAGTTACTCGCTAGAAAATGTTGTGCGGCTCATGTAGCCACTTGCTAGAAAATGTTGTGCGGCTCGTGTAGCCACTCGCTAGAAAATGCTGTGCGGCTCGTGTAGTTACTCGCTAGAAAATGGTGTGCTGCTCGTGTAGTTACTCGCTAGAAAAT
>CABFOW010002174.1:73257-88904 GCA_902141385.1 Timema californicum
TTATTATTATTATTATTATTATTATTAGCACCGCGTCTTACCACCCATTCGGGTTATACGCACTTACGCTAATGTGTAATGGTAGGGTGACTGTGAGATGAAATGAAGGACCTACAGTTTCACGTGGAATCCGAACCACGGTGGAGGCCTGGCATTCCACACATTCACAAGATGTCTTGTCAGAGGTGAAGGAAGGGTTTGGCGATCAGATAAATCTGTGCCGGGACCGAGGATTGAACCCCGGCCGCCAGCACAGAAGTCCGACACCTTACCCCTAGACCGCCAGGTCACCGCTCATCCTATGATTTTTTTTTCTAGCACCTCGTCTTACTAACCATTCATACTAGACGCTTATATACTAATTACGCTAATGGCTTTAAAGATTAATGAGGTTAAATTTATAGGAAGTGTACCCGCGTTTGAGTGGAGGGAGATTGTAAAACAATTTTGGAAAAAAACACCCTCAGTACATCCGACCGAGATTCGAACCTCAGTCTCCCCGCCGTAGGCAGTCTAGCCTACTGCGAGAGTAGCGCATTAGACCACGCGGCCACCAAAGCGGGTAAATGCTAAATTTACTGCCGAGATGTTTTAGACTTAAAAAACTCTTAGTAATTCTTACTGTCGAAAGAGCTTAAATCACTCTAATAACCATTTAATAAAATTAGATAATAACTAAATTATGTCCCTAGTCCTTTGCTTATATAAAAGAGGGAACGGATGCATTACGTTACAAGTCAATTTGGATCGTGTCTATTCTTAGTGACCCCGGAGATGCAAGAGTTTTATAGAGGTCTTTTGTGTCGAGTTCCTCTACAAAGATCGTCCATTTGGGACCAAGCCAAGCCAGCACCGCTAGCCAGTCCGTGGGCTGGCAGTCTCACAACCCCGACATACCACAGTTAATTCAAACATCCCTCCCTCCTACTCCCGTCACAGCAAAACAAAACAAAGTTGGACCTCGCGATCGACAATATTCACTTGATTGCGGTACGATCCTTTGTGTTTCACAAACATTTTAAGATAGTTCAGGCCAGGAGAATGTAATTACTATTGCCTCGGTAGCGTAGTTATCTAACGCGCTAGTCGTGTTGAGCTCGACTGCCAAGGACGGGGAGATCGAGGTTCGAATCTCGGTCGGGTGAACTGGGGGGGGTGGTTTTCCCTAAATAGTTTTCCCCACTCTCCCTCCACGCAAATGCGGGCTCACTTCCTCTAAATTCAACCTTACCACTTCCTAATCCATTGGCGTAATTAGTACTTAGGCGTATAACCCGAACAAGTAGTAATACGCGGTGTTAAATACAAGTGTACTGGAGATTTCCCTGCGAATGGAAACACTGACAGCTAGAAAAAAAGTTGTAATACTTAAATTTCGCTAAGCAGAGCCTTTTGAAAGTCACTAATAACAACCCTTCTATAAATAATTTGTGTTTGCTTTGTCAAACTATAAAAAATAATCAAAATATTTATTAAAAGAGTATAATGATACTTTATTAATAACTAATAATTTAAGGAAGCAAACATATTAATTAAGACTTCTTTTTTTGTTTTTTATTTCGCGGTTGTAGCAATAAGAGTTATCATTATTATTATTATTATTATTATTATTATTATTATTATTATTATTATTATTAGCACCGCGTCTTACTACCCGTTCGGAATACACGTCTTGTCAGAGGTGAAGGAAGGGTTTGGCAATCAGATAAATCTGTGTCGGGACCGAGGATTGAACCCCGGACCCCTAACTCAGAAGTCTGACACCTTACCCCTAGACCGCCAGGTCAATTGACGGAAATTTCTAAATAGCTAGTTTTCCACTCCCTCCCCCCACGCATTTGCTGGTACACGTCTTGTAAATTTAACTTCCCTCATCCCAAAACCCATCTCTGCGTAGTTAGTACATAATCATAACCCGAACGGGTAGTAAGACGCAGTGCTTAAAAAATGTACATATATAGGATTAGTGTTATTTTATAGGTATTGATCCTAAATAGTAAGTATCAAAAGTGACAACTGCACATCACGTGACTTGACGTATGAATATGTGAGAGTAGATCTGGTAACTTTTTCTAGCTGTCTGATATATCCATTAATAAGAAATTTGGGTAATAATTAAGAAAACTACACCTAAAACTCGCCATATTATGATCCAACTATAGCCCGATTTTCTTATGAAAACCCTTCTACAAGGCCTTTATTTCCCACAAGAATTCTACCTTACATGCATCAGAAATATTCCATGGCCGTGTCCAAAGTTGCATCCTGTGGCTAAATTTTTTTTAATTTGGGTACTTTCTAAACACGCATTATTGTGATAACAAAGAACACATGACTAAAAAAAACCTATAGCATAGTGGACGGTTAATATTACGCACCCAAACGTAAAATATTTACCAATTATTGAATAAGAGGACGAAGCAGTAGACAGGTTAGAAACATCGTCAACATCATCCAGAATTGGGCCAGGGTTCGCGAAATTTTATGCTATCGCTTACACTTTCGATTTAAAGTTGAATGTTTTCATGTAATTATAATATTGTATTTGACTAAAAATTAAAAGTATTTAGACTATAGTTTAAATATCTATCCATAAAAGTTAATAACATATCAAAGCTTGATTGACACATAATGTAAGAGTTCCCATGCTTACGAATAATTATTAAACATACACGTATGAGCTATCCAAGGTTATGGTGAACTGTCAAAAGAATGCTAGATTAAATTATTCCATACATAATATTGAGGTTATGATCAAGTTTATTGACCATATTTATTTATTATTATTTCTGGACTTAGAAGAAACTACGAATATGATAGTAAGACATTTCAAATTTGGAGCTCATTTTGTCTTAATAAACATAATATTCAAACGGTGGTGGTATAGCAAAAGATTTTTAAAATATAGCAAAAATTATAACACAATACAAATATAAATGTCAAATTTATAAATTCAATTTAAGTTTAAGAAATGAGTTTATTTCGGATATTTTAAATTGTATTATTTTGTTTTCTCCACTCGATTAAAGATAGAAAATTTGCTCCCACAATTGGGTGGAGCGTAACTAGATTAGAGAGTGTATTTCAATCCAACCAAAGCACAATTGGCTTCCATTTTACTAAGATAAGCTTGGAGGCGGCCCACAGTCTATTTTTGTGTTATTGTTATCACATAAAAATCTCTTACCTTTGAGAAATCCTGGAAAAAAATGTCTCGGACAAAAACACGACAAAAATTCAACACGAAAACAGACAGACTGATCTCGCAGTTTAACGTGAAACACGAGAAGTTCACGGTACGCCGATAAAGCTCATTCTGTTAAACTGCTACCATCTATTAGTGGAAGCTAAGAACTAGTAAGACAAGTGGCGACTGGCGAACCCACGAAATGGAAGGAATACAGTGGATTGGGGGGGGGGATTTTACACCTCCAATTATCAAATAATTGAATATGGGTTAAATACATTAGCTAACCGGCAAGACCAGGTTTTTTATATAATATTCAAAAAGTTTTCCATAGTAGGCCTACACATAAAAAGTACTGTAGACAAATATGCAATTGAGAAATATAACTTTGATAAATTGTTTACCAGCACTTTCACCCTCTACTAAAACTACCTGTTTAGACTATATGCATATATTATAATTACTTTAATGGGTTAAGGATGTGGAAGGAATCATTTTAGAGGTAATCTGCCAGCATTTGCATGGAGGTAGGGTGGGAAATCATTTAGGAAAACCACCCTCAATAGATCCTACCGATATTCGAACCCTCAATCTCTTAGTTATCAGCAGGCCAGTCTAACACAAGAGTGACGCTTTAGAGAATTCGTCCATTGAATTTTAAAGGTTGATTTAGTTAAAAAACAAAGAAAAACAAGGGATTTTATTTGTAGGTCGATTTAAATTGCTAAAATTCAAAACAAGTCATAGTAGGCCCAACCAGGAGACACTCAGGTTGGTTGAAGGTGTGTGAATGTGTTTCGTTTTTTTTAAAGGGAATTAAAATAAATTATAATGTATCAGTGAACAGAAATAAGATTAGTGCCCACAAACAGTAATTGAAAGTCATAATTTTTCTTAAATTGGACTCTATTTTGCTTAACGTAGCCACCATTTTTCTTTTAAAACAGGCGTGTCAAATTCGTTGGATCATAAGGGCACATTGGAAACTGACATTATCGAAGGGGCCACATTTATAAAATAATAATTCCAGTTTCGCATCTGATGATTCTAAAAATAAAATAATTGATCTTAAAATACAAAACCATAAGACTAGACTTATATTTCTTTACCAAACATTTTAAACATTTTATGTGGAACAATGTCTGGTTTTATAACTCATGATGGATCAAATAGGAAAGCTATTATATTTGATAACTAGGGTTATAGCTGCACCTAATTATATTATTTAAAAATTGGCACCTGGACACCAGAATCGAACCCTGGACCTTTGGCTTATTACGCCAATGCTCTAACCCCTGAGCTATCCAGGAATCGTCCCGTGCCCAGGGTAGTTCTTTATTCATGTTTTAAGGCAAAGTTTGTGATAGATATGCTGAAATAGTAATTTCTAATTCTAAAGAATTTAAATCTTATGCAAAAGTCCCTTTCATAATAATTGTTGACAAAATGTGTGTCCATCATCGGAGATCCCTCGTGTGTTTGGTTTCATTTCATGTAAGAAAACAGCTTTTACCAGACGAGCTTCCAAACATTCCACATATTTATTGTGCAAGTTAAAGTATCTTTGGGAGTTGATCCATGTCGAAGAAAGAGTATAGATTTAGCACAACAACCACATATGCCAGAATTTTCCAAATTATGTCCAATTTTTAAATATCACATTAACAACTGTCTTGTTTCCTCAAGGCTCATAAAAAGAAGAGCAGGGCCGCACTGCATGATGGTCCAACAGAAGGTCCGCAGACCACCTGTCGGTTTGGCACGCTTGATTTAGAATATTGTAAAACCCAGTTAAAGATAAATGTGGCATTTTATAAAAGTTAAGCCCCATTTACATTTAAGGGCTGCAGAAAACAATTGAGGAAAAACTACTAGAAAACACCTGGCCAAGATTCGAACCTCGAACTTTCAGCCAAAGCTGATCCACTTTACTGTTAGCTTGATAGCTTAGATTGTGTGGCCATCGGTGCCGGTAATTTATAAATAGCTACTCAATGTTTATCAAAGCATAAAACATAATCACCAACATTGACATCAGAATTTGGTTTGAATCTCGGCAAGGTCAAGAATTTATTCTTGGTGTTGTGCAAAAAGGAGAGAGCTACAGGTATTTTGGCGTTCACTAAAAGTGTGGTACCGGGAGCTAATAACCTCACCCATGTAGTCTTTAATTTTTGTAACTAATACATCCAACACAGAGCACCTCTGTTGTTTAGTCGTCAAAGTTTCTGGCTATAGATCCTGAGGTCCCGAGTTCAATCCCAGCATTTTCAGATCTTCTGTGAAGAGCCAGGAACAGGGTCAACTCAGCCTCATGAGGACAAATGAGGAGGTACTAGAATGAAAAAGTAGCAGCTCTGGTCTTAAAAACTGAGATTGCCGGCCAGAGGGTTTGTTGTACATTCCACATGACACCCTCTATTGGCAGAAGTTTGCACTATATTTGCTGTTTGTTCGGTATGGCTCATTTGCGGGCCAATCCACAATTATTTTTTTTACATCCAATACAAGGGTGAGTAATGAATTAAGTATCTTGGAGGAAATGCATTCACATTCGTGAGGAGAGATAATGGGGAAACCACAATGATAAATCACTTATGAAAACAAACTTGAGGGGTGTTTACCCTATATTCAAACTCCAAACTCTCTGTAAGTGGCAAAAAAGCGCATTGTGGGTGTTGAGTCTTTGATCGGTTGGTCACCCTTATTTGTTCAAGGTGCTAGTAACCCCAATTAGTATTAAATGTCTATAAAGGTAATAAAATAATGATAATCTTTTAGATACAATGGATGGTGGAAGGTTTAAAATTAGAACCAGTGTGTATAGACTTGAAAGAAATAATGAAAATATTTACCAATATTGTATGAAATTTAATTAAGAAAATAGTGCACACAGATATTTTATTGAAAATTTGATACAAATATTATGAACCCTATTTCAAAACTGAAACTCTTAAAGTATGATCATAAAACGAGCACGTACCGAGGATAGAAACAGCATCAAAACCTTGTGATTCATCCTCAAAATCTTCTCCAGGTAAAATACTCTTAAGTTCTTCTTTAGAAAAATGACAAAAATCCGAGCCGTAAGCAAGACTTTGGTGTTCGTTGAACTCCGCGACCACTTGAGGGGGGTCGGGACGTGAGCTACAGTCCACGACACGGAAACCCCCGTGCATGCAGGCAGCCAATAGGTGATGACATCTGTGTGGATCCCATTTTAACCTCCAAACCCCTCCACCAATAGAAACAGTATACGTGGGACGTTTCAGAGACCGTGTGTCCCAAACACGAAGGTTTTCATCGTAACTAAAAAAATAAAAATAAAATGAATAAGTTAAAAATAGTAATAATGTTTTATTAAAAGACAAATATATTCAATCAAAGTTAGCTAAATTGATTGACAGCATGTTATTTCAGTCATAAAGGAAAAGGTAATTTACATAATTTGTTTAAAAAAATTAAAAACTGTAGATCAGTACAAAAAGACAAGCAAATACAATTTTTAAATAGCAAAAAAGATAGCATTACATTTGCTGTCAAATCACTTTATAAAATAAACAATTGACCCAGGGATATTTTGAATCAATAGAATATATCAGTTTTAGGGTACAATTACACTTAACCTTTATGGACCACTCACCAATAGATACTTCAATTAATTAATAAATGATCCCCATCACCAAAATTATGTTTTAATTATATAGCTACCCACTTCAGTGTCTGAATGGTCTAAGGCGCCTCTCTCACAGTAGACTAGACTGCATTTTACAGGGAGAACAAGGTTTGAATCTCAGTCGAGTGTACTCGGGGTGGTTTTACCAAAATAGTTTTCCACTCTCCCTCTACACAAATGCAGGTACATTTCTTATAAACATAACTTTCCTTATCCCTAAAATCATCAGCTCGATTAGTGCATAAGTGTAGAACCCTAACGAGTTGTAAAAATAAATTATATAGCTTAAGTTTTTAAAAATATATATTTCAGATCAAAACATTTCACTAACATAGAACTGGATTATTTTTATTGAACCTTGTAAACTTAATTAACATGAACAAGGCCTCAGCCATGATCAAGATTTTCAGGGTATTATGATTCAAATGATGACCAATCGTTGGGAGACTTTGGCTCAAATTCAAAAGAGGTTATGTTTTGTTGCCCAAAAACTATACAATCTTGATAAGTGGGACAAATGTGTACACAAACGTTGTATTATTTTAGGCAACTATTTGGAATGGACGCAGAATCTAAAGATCTGTTGTAAAACTTGCAAAAACATTTGTAAATTGAGAAATTACACTTGTACACAGGAGTCAAACCAGGAACCCTTGGCTTAGCGTATCAATACTCTACCCCTGAGTTATCCAAGATTCCCTCCGCGTTCTGGGTCATTCTTCTATCATTTAACAGATCTAGCTTGAAACATTGAGGGATGAATGACCTTGGGTAAAGAACAAGCCCTGGGTATAGCATTGCCAAGCTAAGCTAAGGGTCCTGGTCTGATTCCCCTTCACTTTTCATGTACAATTAATTGACAAACATTAACTTTCTTCCATCTCCAAACAATATTTTGTATTATTATTATTTCATTCACATGTGTTATCAATCACTTCTTCATCCGGCCCCATGGTGTAGTGGTCAGGCATCATCCCAAAAGTCGCCAGGGGTTGGTTAATTAGGCTCAAGTTATGTTTAATACTCCCAATGGCCCACACCTCCATATTCACTATCACATAATCTCAATGCGGGTACGTGTAGACAACCAGGGTGGTTACAAAACATATTTTACAAAATTACCTGACTTTTCCAGGTTTTCCAGGCCACATTTTTAAATTTTTCCCGGCTACTTTTTTCCAATTTTAATAGTTGATGATGACTTTTGTTTTATTTATTATTGATCACATATTAAAATAAGTTTGTATCTACTAAACATCAATAGTTTTATCAGATATTTTAAAAATTAAAATGTTATTTTATTGAGGTAGGCCTATTATTAACTTTTGTTTTAGTGTTTAGTTGCAAAATTAATGGGATATTTTGGACATATTTTTTAATTCCCTGACTTTTCCTTATTTTTAGTTTAATTCTCTGACTTTTCCAGGTTTTCCCTGTCTGTAGCCACCATGACAACCTACATAGGTGTACTCTGGACAACGCTCTGTGCCATCAGAGCGACGAAGAGTCTAGATACCGGCAACCAAACTGGATGTCATGTCTCTCCTGGTCAGTTTTTCCATAAGCTAAAATAATAATTAAAAAAATTGCTTCTTCAAAGGGGTAAGAACTAGTAAAATTATTTAGAGGATATATGCAAATATTGGTAGTAATAGGATACAGGAATCTACAGTGATAAATCCTGTGTAGGGAAACCACCCCTAGTGCAACGAACAAGAATCAAATCTTTACCTCTGCATCACTAGCAATACTATCAATTGCGAGTGTGAAACCTCACCCCCTGTGGGGGGTGCTGAGTAAACTATTTTGTTTGTGCGAACATGGTATGACTGACAGCTTAAATAGGTAAATGTTTGTTTGTAGCTTAATTGCGAATCTAAGTTGAGTGGTAAATAAGACATGACACAGGTCTTGAATGAATGTTACCTCCCAGACACGATAACGTGTTCTGTGACAGCATTGCAGTGTAGACTGGTGACGCCCGCTTCATGGCTCCTATTTGTGGACACTGGATTAGGAGAACATCTCCAGTCAAACGCTAGAAACTTGCAGTCATCGCCACCTAAAACAAAACCACCAAACACTATTTGTTGTTTGCATCGGCTATTAGTATATAGCCCTATCCTTAAAACATTACTGAATTAATTGGTTTGCGTTGGGCGCCAATTAATACGTTACGTGTCGGCGATGGGCGCTGATTGAAGTGATACTGTTTAATTAGCTGATAATTGCCTCATGATCAAGCACTAATTAAAGCGGTACAGTATTTTATATTTTAATTGAATAAATAAGACCGTTAATGCTGCACATGATTTATTAAAGTGATTTTATCTTTGGCACTGAAGATATAATTTTATATGATATAGTTTAGTTGAAGTATAGATTGTTTCTCTGCAACATTACATGTTCCGTGTTTTGAGTGCCGTGCTGTGTAGATTTATGTGACTACTCTATATATACATATGCACAAGCGACATATATGACTCACCCCTTGCCTCTTGGACCCCTTGTCTCCAGTGTCAAAACCAACTAATAGAAATAGTCCTGGCGACAGATGTTGTGAAGGCTAGCTTCCTATTGTGTAAAGTGAGCTAGCGTCACTTGCTTTTTTGGTATTACCACAGAGTTGATTTTGAAAGAAAAAGATAAGTATTATGGTGTAATCTATTGACATCAGTTCTGAAAAGCGCTTGATTCTCCATGGATGGAGTATTAAAAGGATATTTTACATACAACACTTTAAAGAAAAATGCACTTCATCCATGACTTTTTAAATATATGAGAAGGGTCCAAATCAGTATTAATACATCCTTATAGATTAATTTTAACTGAACATATCTTAGCAGTCAAATCGCTACTTTTAACAAAACTATCTTATAGCGATTTTTCTAAAACATTGCTCTCTTTGATTAAACAAGTCAGTTTGATGCCATTGATAAACACACTTTATTTACTAATTTTAATGTTATGATCCCATACTAAGATGATTTACAAAAATTTTTCACAAGTTTATGAAACTTTATTTTTTACATATCTAGTTAAAAATATATTATTTTAAGAGATGAGACAGGATGCTTGAACCATAGATTCCTCAAATCCTATGGTACCTGAGAGATTCAAGATTTGTTAGAATCTCAAAAAAATTATCTCAAATACAATTATGAAGAACTTGACTTAAAATAAAAATTGTAAGTAAATGCTAAAAGGAATTATATTGGCTTGTAAGGTTGGAATAATAACAAAATCACACGATTTAAAAAAAATAAATAGACATTACAAACAAATTAACATTGTCTGTAGCACCAAACATTAACAACTTTTTATCAATTAAATTTTAAATATTTTCACTTTGTAATTAGAACATTCTTAAGGTTTTGAGAATTTCAATTTAGATTTGAAAGAAAATTTAAGATTTGGATTTAAGAATTATAGGATTCGACCAATCTTTTTTTGTTATTACATGTCAAAAATTAAATATAAGGATTTCTGTGGGATGTTTGTTAAAATTGAAAAACTATAAAAATTGTTCAACCTACTCAATCTATGGTTTCTTTATTGTGGGTTATATTTTTAAATTGGAAATGCCTTATGTAAGCAAGCCTGCTTCAATGGTTGAATGATCTCAAAAGTTTCACTCTCGTAATAAACTGGACCTCCAATGATGGGGGGATTAGGGTTCAAATCCATGACAAGTTAGTGTACTGAGGCTAGTTTTTGCTAAATGGTTTTCCACTCTCATACAAATTTGGTAGCACTTCCTCAAAATTCAACCTTTCTTATTCCTAACACGTTAGCGTATAACCCAAACAAGTAGTAAGATGACGTGATAAGAAAATATATTGTAATTTAGTTAGCAACTAAAGGAAAACAGCTATGACTATATTTTTTTTAGCTGACTGGATAAGACAATTGAATATCAACCAAAACACAATAAACACATCCTGGAGGTGATATATACACGTTTAGTAAATTAGGATGTAGAAAAAGGCTCTAATTAGTGATAGTTTTTTGTATATTTTTGAGGATTCATTAGAATATTATTAATTTTTTTAATGGTTTGTTGGAATATTTGTATTTTTGGAGTAAATAACACCCCCAACCCCATTTTACAAATAACCACATACACACTAACACATCTATACATCATTTGTTTTAACCACTTACTATATATCCGAGCTATCCACATTTAAGTACACTTTTCTGGGCAGGGCTAGTAAAGATAAGATACAAAAAAATAAAACCGCATTTGCATGAAGGGAGAGTAGGAAACCATTTATGAAATACCACCCGCAGTACACCCAGCTCCCCTAACATCGACAAACCAAACTTTACGAGCTTGAAGTTTATTCTATGTGCTCATCGATGTGAGTTATTTATATATATATAATGAATCACTTATTGTTACCAAGTTTAACAAAAAATGAATACATACCTGAGTAAACTATTGACGTGTTCCAGTAATCAAAAGCGGTGATCCAAGCTTCAAAGTTATGTGCTCTCCAAGAATCCACTTTCTCCAAAGTAGAACCTGTTAATCTGAGTAACGTTATCCCCCCTCTGGAATCACTGACGGTCAACAAAGGGTTTTCTTCTGAAATATCAGATAAACTATTTCTTCCAGTGGACCAATCAAATGACAACGCCAAAGTTTCACATTCACTGTCTTCGGCAATAGATAGCGCTGTCAAAAGTCTCAGTTTGTAATCCATATCAACTGAAATATCATCTTTCTTCGTGCACAATAGCTCATATATCAATACCTCACCCTTTGCATTTGCAACAGCGAGCAGAATTTTGTCATGGATTTCAATATGGCACCATTTGAGATCTAAAATGGCGGGCATCTCAATCTGCTGCAGCAAGCAGAGTTCAGCAGAACCCCCTAGGGCAAACATGAACAATCGTCCGCGTCTTTTATAAGACGTGAGCGACTGAAGCTCCGACGGATTTTCGTCCGAGTCGGTGGTAAGGTCACGTTGGAGATCTTCACCTTGTTTGACTGTGGCGGGCTGGTCATCGACCGTAGAACTGATAGCAGCTTCTGAGTGAGTGTCTGCGCCAGAGTCAACCTGGTAAGTCCCGCAGACAAACATGTGTCTGTGAGGTACCGCCGGACACCATTCCACCGAGTCTGCACTATATTTGGTGTCCCAAACATGAAGTGTTTTTATACTCCGCATTTTCTAACGATGTCTAGATCTTCACTGGAAAATCAAAATATTTCTATTGGGTTTTTGTTTTACTGTATTATTTTATTTGTATTAAGCATAATTCTAAGAAAGCTTAATTGGGTGAATGTGTTACTACTAAATAATGGCAGGGTTGGAAGAGTCATTTTGGTTCCAGACTTTTACCAGAGTGGTCAGTGTTTGACTTGATTCAAATTTTGGCCTGGTGCATCCTGATGGTTTACCCCATTTGACAATAATGTGCCGGTCTGTAAAGTATTTTAATAGACATATGCATGTGGGTGAATGTTCTATTTCCATGATAGCTCGGGAAGCAAAGATCATCATTTTTGTCATGGTAACAAGAAGGATGGATGGTGTAAGAGGGTATGTAGAGCAAAACGGGACAAAAAAAATAGTTCTAGTAGTTAGTGATAGTATATATATTATTTTAGCACCATGTATTACTACCCATTAAGGTTGTACACTTATATACTAATTACAGTGATGTGTTAGGTATGTGGAGAGTGCAATAAAGATGAAGTGCACCCACATTTGCATGGAAGAATAGTGAAAAACCTCTGTAAGCCCAACTGGGACTGAACCCCGATCACTCTGTCTTCGGCAGTCTAGTATATTGCGAGAGTATCACCTTAGACCATGTGGCCCCTGAAGCGGGTGTTAAGGATGATAGAATTACTCCTTTGAAAATGAAGAGTATATAACATTACCTTTATGAACACACTGATTATACCTTTCTTGTGAGACTTTAAGTTGTATCAACATAAAATAACATTTGCCCAAACTAATTATGTCATTACACAACTTACAAGCTGATCTAATACTAGAAAAGAGACAACACCCAGGCCCCCGGGCGATAATTCACAGATGATACATTTTGACCCCTGTAGGGCATCAAACCTTGGATCCATGGCTCAGTAAGAAGACATGCCACTTGGTGTAGCTAACTTTGAAGTATTTTCCACAAAAATTGAAGTAGGTCAAAATATATTATTCCTATCATCAATAAAACAAACAATTTTTTACTAAAATTTGTTATTTATTTTTACTTGAAACCTAAATTCTAAAACAAAGCCTCAACTTTAGGATTTGGGGTTAAAAAAAAATCACTCAAACCAACAAAAATGTACAATTTTTCTTAAAAGGTAGGCTACTTATTTCTGTGTTCAACAATGGTTGAGTTATATACAATACTATTAAAATACATGACTGTTTTAAAATTAATTAACACTAGCACACCTGAGTAATTTGTTTTAGAATGTGTTGATTATTAAAATTGTTTATGTAAATGTGGACAAAGCATTTGTAAAAAAGAATATTAATTTGTACTTAGAGAATACTCAAGTATTAAGTAATGCCAAAAACCAAGTCATAGATTTTTAAAATTATTATTCTTCACACTAAATGCTGCTTCTACCAACAAATTTAAAAACAAACCAGTAAAATATAATTTTTACTAGCCTTATAAAATGAAATGTTATACTTATAGTGTTCTTGTGTGTTTATTCTATGTATTCTACAAAATGTGATTTATTATTTCTTTTCAGGTACTTAGTATTTACTCATAGATATTCCAAACACTTATGGGTAATGAAATCTCATAACTTTATTATAAATAACAAATTAGTTCAAGAACTATTTAAAATTGTTTGCTGGTGCTGAAGAAAGCTAAAGAAGCAAAGCTTGCAGTAACCTTTACACTTTTTTTTAAATGTTGTAATATATAAATCCAAACAAATGATGAGTTTGAGAATATTCAATGAACATAGTTTAGAAAAGAGCGAGGTTCTGTTTTTAGCTTTGACATCTGTCATTGCATAATATGTCTTCCTGTTTCACGATAGCAGCTAAATGCTAGCACCAATTTTAAATAAACTTGGCAAGGATGTTTTCTAAGTAATCAATCAAGTACCTTGGGTGTTTTTTTTTATCTGGACTTTTAATATTTCGAGACTGACGTCTTAAACAACATAAACCATGATTATTCTATATGAATATAGTGTGCTATTGAATGCTGTAGAACAATGTTACTTTGCACCTATTGGGTGGGTATCTTTCCATCAAAAGCTTAAAACATGTAGTCTAAATGTTAGTCTCTATTTTCTTGTAGAAAGCGTGGGTGATGCATATCTAAGAACTTGCAAATGCATCATCCATTTTTTGTACAATAAACTATAGATTCGAATCCATTTCATTTGGTGCAAAGTAACCTTGTTTTACGGTGTAGTAATTATTTGTTTTCTGCCCAACTTGATCACCAATGGAAGAATATTAACTTCAAATCCAAGGAGAGATTATGGAAGATATTTAAAACTTAAAATCCAGTAGTAATGATAATGATATGACATAATTCTTAACATGATGTACTTAGAATTTTTTGAATTGAGGGAGTGAGGTCTAATGTTCACAAAAACTATCAGAGTTTAGTTTGGAAAAAATTGTGACGCACAGAATTAGTGTGAAGAAGATTGAAAGTATTACTTGGAAATTAACACATTTATACAGGTACTATTTTGTTATATTGTGTGACATTTGTTTAATAATCTATAAAGTATGTCAAAACCTTGTGTCTTGTAATAAAACAGAAGTTTTTTTTAGCGAATAAGTTAAATGACATATTAATAAAATTTCACATTACTTTTTTTTATTTACCACAGTATCTTACTACCCGTTCAGATTATACGCCTAAGTACTAATTACGGTATTGGGTTTGGAATTGAGAAGGTTGTATTTAGAGGAAGTGAACCCTCATTATCATGGAGGGAAAGTGGAAACCCATTTAGGAAAAACCGCCCCCAGTCCACCTGACCGAGATTCGAACCTCGATCTCCCCGTTATCGGCAGTCGAGCTCGACACGAAACTAGCGTGTTAGCTAACTACGCCACCGAGACGGGTCACATTATTACTGAATGTATAATTAAGTACAGTACTATTTTAACATACTTCATTTAAACAAACATGTAATTTTAATTATTTGTTGAGAAATAAGTTTTAGAAAACTTATAAATCTTCCTAGGATATTACAAACTACACTTTCAGTATGATCACCAATAACTTGGAAATATATTAAGCTAATATTTTACCTACCTATGTAATTGGTATTTCAACTAGATTTTACTCGAGTGTTAACATTATTTATTAAATTATTATAATTATGTAAAAAAAAGTTTCAAAACATGCTGGTGTCTTAGTAAGTATAAATCAAGAGTTTTAAACCATACACAAAAACATTTTAAATAGGTCTATATTGGTTGTTGATCAAAACTCGTTTACTATATCCTTGCAATTTATGTTTTTAATATTCGTTAAACCAATTGAATTGAGTCATATATATATAAAAATTGCAAGAATTAAAAAAAATGATCTTTTTCTACTAGAATAAAACATAAACACACATTTAAGATAGATCCTGAGGATCTATAAGTGTCTTGTAACAAATTCAAGATTGGAGGAGTCAACGAAATTTGAATTATAAACTAAGCCCAGAAGGAAAAATAGATCTAATATATTTATTTAGTAGCTTACTACCAATATATTCACGAATTAAGGATTTTTAAATAAGATGATAGTTCAGATTTGAAAAAAAAAAAAAAA
>CABFOW010002174.1:92120-105078 GCA_902141385.1 Timema californicum
AAAAAAAAACCCACAAGATTGCAGCCATCCTCAACTATTGGGCCTTATGGCTAGTTGAATTACAGCACATAAGTTAGTTTACATTCATGATTACAACGTTAATTATAACAATAATTATACCAGTGTTTAGATTTTCACTAGACAACATTTCACTAAAAACGTACTCACTACTTATTGCTTACAATATTTCAATATCTATGCGGCGGGCGGGGATTCTCAAATTCTAAGACCAAACTAAGAATCTATTTTATCTGTACAATAACTTAAATACTCTTGACAAATGTAATATTGTATATTTGTTATGATTCCTGTTGATACAATAATAATTAATTTTGATTATTTTATTTCAAATTTTCATACTTTGATTTGCAGAAGCATAGTGTGCCGGTATATTTAACAAGAGCAGGCGCACGGGAAACTTTTATCCCTAGTCAGTATTCACAAAACTAATGATACGTGTATAAATGAAATAATAATAATACATTTTTCTGTTGTTTTTTTGTCTCAATTTGAGTCTTAAACACATTCCACTAAATAAAATTAAAATTCATGATAGATAATATTGATTATTTTGTTATTAAATAAAAGAAAACTGTAGGCCTCAATGTTCACAATTAGAATACAAAAAAAACGTCTTTGTTTTACTAGCTTCTGCTGAATAAGGGGACTAATATACCTTGAAAATATCATAATTATGTGTTTTGTTGTGTTTTTAATTGTGAACTTTTAGGCCTACAATTTTCTTGGTGAGTGAGTAGCCCTTGCTTGACCTTCTATCCTCCTTTCAAGGTTTAATCAAATACCGCCATTTAGCGCCATTTTTACTTTGTTAGTAAATAGAAAGTGCCATAACTATTAACATGGAATGTTTATCTAAAATGATTATATTTTAATATTACAAAAAAGTATAATGTTTAAGCTATTATTTTGCTAATTGGTACTAATATAAATACAATGTGAATACATGTATTGTAAAAATACAATTTATAGAGAGAAAAGGGCAAAAAGTATTTATTTTAATTATGAACTAGAGAAACTCTTCAGTCCTGATATGAAAAAACTCCCACAATATTTTCTCAATTTCTAAGAATAATATTATCAAAAAAAAATTTCTCTCTTCATTATGAGTATGTGCACTTTCTAAAGTAATATGCTTCTCAGTCACCTGACAATGTTACCACCCTAATAGATATACCTTGTACCCTGGCACACCTGCTCAAGTTTATGTCGCTGTGAAAAGCTATTTTCTCTATATTTATGAGCAAACTTGCTATATAGCGACAGGAAGGCTGATTAATTCAGCTCTGAATATTACATTTACCACTAAGGTTATCAATGTCTTAATTTTGGGGATAAGGATGAGTAGTTTAGAAGAAGTACAGTTGCATTTAAAATGAAAAGAGGATAAAAAAATCACCCATAATGCACTCAACTGAGATTCAAACCTCAACCTTCTCGTCATCAAAAATACAGTCCATTGTGAGCTCGGTATCTTAGACCACATGATCACTAGTGTGAATATTCTTGAGCTAAGCCAATACTTTATTAGCCAGGAGGTTTCCAAATGTTTTCAACATATTATATTTCTTTAATTAAGCTAAATCGTGGATAAGAGTTTGAATCTTAAGTGGGTGTACTAAGGGCAATGTTTCATAGATAGTTTCCAATCCCCCTCCATGAAAATTTGGATACATTTAAATTCTTAAATTGTATCTTAATCATTCCTACCCCAATAGTGTAAATAAATGTGAATATTTCTGATAGATAGCATTAGAATGGAACTGAGGGTGTATTGAGGTGGACCGGATAGAACTAACTCAGGATAGGTATAGGGAGTAGTGCTGAGGGTCCGGGGATCAATCCCCGATCCCGGCACAGATTTATCTGATTACCAAAACTTTCCTTCACCTCCGACAAGACGTGTATTAATCACAACTTCTTGTGAATGTGGGGAATGCCAGGCCTCTACCGTGGTTCGGATCCCACGTTAAACTGTAGGTCCTGCATTTCATCTCACAATCAGCCTATCATTACACATTAGCGTAAGTTCGTATAACTCGAACGAGTAGTATGATGTGGTGATGATAATAATAATAATGATAAGGAGTAATGAGGTGGACTGGATAGAACTAGCTCAGGATTGGGATAGGATGTAATGAGGTGGAGTGGTTAGAACAAGCTCAAGATAGTGATTTGAAGCAATGGGGTGGACTGGATAGAACTATATCAGGATAGCTTCCTATTGGGTTTGAAAGTCAGTAGGACTAACCCCCCCCCCTCCCCCCGAACATGGTTCTAGAATTTCCCATTGGTGCTGCATGTCCTGCCCACTGTCATCTGCGCGTAGTAACAAATTTACTGCAGTAAAATGTTCCAATACAGATTACTTCATGAGAAGCTTTTTCGGCATTGTGAATTTGTGAGTAAATTTGTCATTCAAAAAGAGTATATTTTTTACTACTGCATCTTACCGCCCATTCGGGTTATACATTTATGTACTAATTACACTGATGGTTTTAGGATTAGGAAGGTTATATTTAGAGGAAGTGCACCCACATTAGCATGAAGGGGAAGATAAAAACCACCCTCAGAACACCTGACCGAGATTCAAACTTTGATCTCCCCAGCATTGCCAGTCTAGTCTACTGTAAGAGTGGCGCGTTATACCAGACAGCCACTGAAGCGGTTAGTATGAAATTAAAATGATATATTTACCTTATTTTGTTATAATATTATTAAGTTTTTATTTTGAAGTTGGAGTCAATACATTTTTACAGACTCCAACTCCATGCAAAATTGCTCCCAGCTCAGACTCAGGACTCCACAGTTCTGATAGTAGCATTATTATTATTATACCAATATGTAAGATTTTTGTTTATTTTTTGTCACCACATCTCACGAACTATTCGAGTTATGTACTAATTACACTAACGTATTAAGGGTGAAGAAGGTTGAATGTAGGGGAAATGTACTCGCATTTGCACGGATGAAGAGTGGAAAACCCCTTTAGGTAAATAACACCCTCAGTACACCCAACAGGGATTCGACCGCCAATCTCCCCTTCCTCGGCGGTCTAGTCTATCGCAACAGTGACGCTGTATACCATTCGACCACCTGAAGATTATTATTAGTATTATTAATGGTCCTGTCTTTGTGCTGAAAGATTTACTATGATGCAGTTCAGGGTTACACTTTTTTTTAAATATTTATTAAAAAACCTGTTGTTGGCCATAAGGCAGCAAGAATGCCGCGGATTGGACTCCACTAACCTGTATTGGTCAAGTGGGGTGATCTGGTCACCCCTTGAAAATTTCAACCAATAAAACATTTAATTAAATTTGTAATGCACTTTAAAAAAATATGATATGAGAAAATAAAATACACAGTTATTATTGAGATGTAAGTTATAACAATAATACCTTAAAGTAGAACATGCTACATGCAACACAAGAGTCATATTCATATGGTCATTCAAGGCATTGTGTGTCGGCTGCATCCGGCTATTTTAGTGATCTGTAACGTCACAAATACTAAGGTATGGACTTGGTTCATTATATAAATGCAAGCCGATGTTGTGATACAACGTAGTTAAAGATATGAGTGAGTTGACTGTTCCTCCCCTAACCTTTTAACCCTCCCTAACTCTTCAACCCACAGAAAATGAGTACTAAATACTTGCCTGTTAACAAAGGTATCTAATGATTATGATTGGCTTAGTAATTTAGTACTGTCTTATAAATATTGGTGAAAATTAACTAGCAACTATTACTATCATAAAAATATGTTATTTCTCTAAAGAACTATTAGTCTTGGCGGTTACAGTCAATTGAACATCTGTAGGTTGATTGTGCGGCTAGACTTTAGTTTATAGTTACTAAGAATTGTCTTTTATACATCTACCAACTTTTAAAAAAAAACTTCATTTTTCAAGTTTTATAAACAGACGTGGGTGACGGTTTAAGGTGAGAAATTAGGCGTACAAAGTGGTTACCCACCAATGTTAAAAATTTAGTCGCCCCTTATAAGTTATTTGGAATTAATTTCAGGAATTACTAAACAAGGGGATGATTAAAGGAATATTAAATACCTGTACATTTATTGGTGCACTTAGGACCAAAGGTTCAATAAAATACAAAACTTTATCTTCTTTTAAAGTTGAGAGGAGTGAGTGTACTTTCAAATCAGAGTATATTTGGTCCATAAAGATTCCGCAAGTATTTTAGTCGGGTCCGGTACTAGGGTGTAGACTGTTGATATAAAAAGAGGGGCATATGACCATTGTGATAGCTAAATATACACCACAAAGTCAATTTAATGAAGACCTAAAATTTCTATTTTGAAAATAAAGTTAACCATCTTGTATTGGTGGATAGTATGATATGACTTGTCACAAACATGAAGAGGGCGAGATGCCTTCAAATAGGACTCTGTTAACTTGGTTTAGAAAATAATGTGGGGCTACTTAGTTTCAACGCTTGGTCTGTACCAGCTACCACATAAATAGAGTAGCTAAGTTATACACCCCACACAAATTTCACACCTTCACGGACAAGAATAATTAAGAGTGCGAAATACTGTCACAATATTGGTCAGTGCCTACTTTGTCCTTTTCTGACATTTCAAATTTTACTAAAGAAAGGTTGTTTTGGATCCATACCCATTAAAAAATAGGTTCGATCAATTATAGTTAGACCTGCTTCGGTGGCCACATGGTCCAAGGCGGTACTCTCACAATACATTAGACTGCCACAATGACAGGGAGATCGAGGTTTGATTCTCGGTCGGGTGTACTGAGGGTGGTTTTCCCTAAATGGTTTTCCACTCTCCCTCCACACATATGCGGGTACACTTCCTCTAAATTCAACAATTATCATCCCTAACACATTAGCAACATATGAATATAGTTTGAAAGGGTATTAAGATGCAGTGCTACTTTTTTTTTTTAAATAAAACAAAATTTAACACCACGTCTTAGTACTCAGTCGGACTACATACATTTTAATTATTCTAATGGGGTGAGGATTAGGAAGGCAGAATTCAGAGGAAAATTAATGTAATCACATTTGCATGAAGGGTGAGCGAAAAACTATTTTTGAGGGGGAAAAAAAGCATCCTTAGGCCAAGATTTAAACCCAGAACTTGTCATCCCTTCCAAACTAGACTAGATGAGCCTAGCTTTAATCTGTGTGCTTACTGATGCAGGTAATTTCATATTAATTAAAGTCAGTTTATATCAACTGTTAACAGTGATGAGAGAAATCCTTCAGGAAGATGAATCCAAAGATGATTTTAGTAATGTTTAAACTGTCAAAAAAGGTTAAAGTTATCGTGAACAGACTATACTAATAATTATAATGATTAATGTTAGCAGAAAATGGGAATGTAGTAGGACAAATTTCAATCAGGGGAACTTATTAGATAGTATTTGGCTTGTGGTAAGGTTCACATCACACATTCACACGTGATTATTTTTTTTCAATCTAAAGATACAATTATTTCTTGTGCATGTATTCTTCAAGAAGGTTGTGCAGTACCGCATCGAACGAACCGTCGTTGGTCCCCGTGGGTCATTGTCTCGCACTACGCTCTGTCTCCATTAAACATTCTCGAACTAGGATCCTAGCGTGGACAATACCGCGCTTCAGTCTCTCCGCTGAGCTTTTGCTGCCAGCATACGTCGGCCTGATGTCTTTACCCATCTCCTCTATCACAGCCAACAGTTGAGCATACTTGGACTGTCCCGGAGGAGGTGGAGCCCCTGGGGAGTTCTGTGGCAGGCGGGTACTGGATACGGGGCTACCGACGGTCCCGGTTTGGAACGGTCCTGATAGCACCGGCATAGTCGGTAGGTCTGATGGAGGCATCATTGCCGCTGGGCTTGCCCGCATCGGAGAGTCTATAGTCTGAATATCTTCGTCCATTTTGTTTTAGATCCTTTTTTATTAAACTTAAAATTTGCTTCAAGTCAAATTTAAGCTGATTTTCCTGTTGATGAGAGTAGGCATTGTTACATACTTATTTGTTACCTAAAGATATTTTAAAACCTCTTACATAAACTCATTTTGAAAAGTTATTAAATCCACTTTGGTGGTCATATGAGCTTAGGTGCTACACTCACAATAGACTTGATTGCAGATGAAAGGGAGATTGTGGTTCGATCCCGGTTGGGTGCACTGAGGGTGGATTTTCCTAAATCCTTTCCCATGCTCTCGCCACACAAATATGGGGAAACTTCCTTTTATCCATCCTTCCTCATTCCTAGCCCGTTATCGTAATTAGTGCATAAGTGTATAGCCAAAATGGTTAGTAAGTTGAAGTGCTAAAGAAAAAGTTATTTAAAATACCCCTTCCCCAGAGCACAGCCGCAATTGTGACCTAGTCATAATGACAAAAATACTGTGACAAGGATACCAGAATGTCACAACATAAGGTCCTTTTGCAGCCTAGTCGAGTTGTATGGTCACCTTTATAGTAAAGTTTTAAATGGTGGTGTTCTGCTCATGAGAATCCGGTAGCAAGTCTGGCCATAGTCTAATATGTGTCCCAATAATGTATAAAGGGATTATTAGAATTATAGGCCTACTTGACTAAAAGTGATGGTTGCAGTCAGTATGGTACTTAATATTGGAGTCGCAACAAATATCAACACATTATTATTATTATTACTACCGCGTCTTACCACCTTTTCAGGTTATAGACAGAGGTCTGTGATAATTACTTTAATGGGATAGGGATGAGTAAGGAAGCATTTTAGAGGTAATTCAACCAAATTTGCATGGAAGAGAAGTGGGAAACAATTTAGGGAAAACCACCCTTAGTAGCTCTGACCAGGATTCAAACCCCGATCTCTCCGCCTTCAGCAGGTCAAGCTAACACAAAAGTGATGCCTTAAGCCATCCAGCCACAGAAGCGGGTGAATTGTAATTGGTATCTTACATTAAACACAAGGGTTGTTAGATTAAACAAAAAGTAAGAGCATAGGCCTTAGTTAAGAAATGTATTTGCCTGGAAGGAAAATATGGCAAAAAATGAAAATCATTCAAACATGAAATTAATTTTGACCTTTCGAGTCATAGTCAGGACTCGTGCAAATCACTATCAACCTTTTCAGTAATGTAATAGGAGGTGTTAAAAAGGTAAGGAAAGTAAGGAATTGTGTGAACATATGCAAATCTAGGAATGAGGCAAGGTCACTCAACTCATTCAGAGAAGATGGTATCAGGTTTATTTTTAATAATGTAACCACTATTTAGGATCGTTGTCTAACTATGAAATGGACAAAGTTCCTCATAAGCTATCTTAGGTCCTTCAAGTTTATTTAAAACTCGGCTATACCTACGAAGGATTATAAGCTAGTAGTGCTTGAAATATAAGACGTTTGTCTCAAAACCTTGATATGAAATATTTCAAATATAGGCCTACTTATAGCAGCTACTTTAATAATAGCAGACATTCCCAAAAAATAACCACAAACATTTAAAAAAAATGCCTACTTAGTGGAACACATCTCCCAAAATTATCTATAAACACAAAATACTAATCTATTTCAACATGCTCACCTTTCTAAATACTAGGGATAGTAATATAATTTTTGTCAATCCAAATTAATATAATATGCATGTAAACAATTGTATTGATATCATTTGCCAATTGGCTACTATTGTTAATTTTACTATAATAAAGATGTAATGAATAAATACGTTTGGCTTAAGGTTGTAAATGCAAATATGTGGCAATGCACAGCCGCATATTTACCTAAAAATTATTTTCAATAAAATAATAACCAAACACACATGATCACATTTCCAAATAAGACTTGTCTGCTCTCTCTCGAGCATTTTGAAAACATTAACGAAAAAAATCGATAACTATAACGGGAAGTTTATTTTTGTCAAATTCTTGTTAAATGGTAAGTGGTAACTAATATGGCTACCGTATGACATATTTATATATTGTGATATGGTGAACTAACCACGTGTATAATTAAAATATTGCAATCTATTTTGATTCGTATGTTTGAAGTTTAACTTTATTATGACGTGGAATAATGTGTAAGTTCTGATTAATCTTAACTAGGAAAAAACTCTTTATAATATTAAAATAAGTGAATATTTAATTTCTATTAATATGATGAGAGAAATTGTAAGAGCAACAAACCCTCCAAAACAGGAAATTTTTGGAGCAACAGACCCCCCAAAACATAGTAAGAGCTTGTCAAATAAGAGAAAAACAAAAACCACACCTGTGGTAGCAAATATGAATGAAGACGAAACTATTTCTTCAAAGGAAAGTTTAAAAAAGAAGATTAGATATGAGAAACCATCTTTTAATGTAAATAGCCGTGCTTCACCCTTGAATAAAGCAAAATTAGCCAAGAAAGTTGATAAAGAAAATGACGATGAAGTCATCGTTGAAACAAAGAAAAATGTGGTTAAGAAGGTTGGGAAATTTGAGAAACAATCTTCTTTATCAAATAAATTAAAAATATCTGAAAAAGTTGAACAAAATAATGAAGTTGAAGGTATCACTATATCAAAGAAAAGTATGACTAAGAAGCTCGCAAATTTTGAGAAACTTACTAATGAAGAAATTGCTGCTGTTTTAGAATCAAAGAAAGCAACTTCAAGCAGGCCTAGTAATGGCAAATTTTCCCAGAACAAGGCTAACCCCAAACTTAAAGTTGTTGCCAAACCAAACTGGGCAAAGCTAAAGGAGGAGAAAAAGAAGTTGAAATTACACCGTAAGAAGGAAAGGTATACTATTTTTGACCGAACAATCCAAGCAAAAAAGTTGTGGGAAAAAGTTAGACTTAGCAAATGCCCTTTAACAGAACGAGAAACTTTAATATCTGAAATGTATGATTTACTTAAAGATCACATGGTTGAGGTTGTGCATTCTCATGATATGGGTCGAGTTATTCAATGGTTATTGAAATTGGGATCAGAAGAGATTCGAGATCGGATCACTGAAGAGCTGAAGCAATCATTGGTAGAACTGATTCAATTGAAGTATGCACATTTTTGTGTGAAAAGGATGTTGAAATATGGGTCCAAAAAATCCCAACAGTGTGTTATTCAGTCATTTTACGGTAATGTTGTCAAGCTAATGAGACACAAACTTGCGGCGCCTGTAGTAGAACTAGCATACTCCACTTTGGCAACCAATGAGCAAAAAGTTGCTTTACGCCAAGAGTTTTATGGAAATATGTACAAACTAGACAAGGACACAAAAATTCAGAATCTTGCCAATGTTTTCGAACGTTTACCCGACTTTAAAACGTCCACTCTTGAGATTACAAAATCCAACATCATGAAAGTACTTGACAAGAAATCATCCACCTCCAGCCTAATGCACACTGTAATATTTGACTATTTGAATCACTGTTCCAAAGAAGATAGAGTGACCATGCTGGAGCAGCTACGTGGGTCCATTCTTGAGCTATTAACTACTAAAGAAGGGGCCCATATCGCCGTGATGTGTTTACGAGATGGTAGTAATAAGGACCGCAAGCTTTGCGTGAAGTCACTGAAGAGTCACGTCAAAGATATAGCGAAATCAGAGCACGGACATTTACTTCTCCTTGCTATGTTTGATTGTATCGATGACACAGTCTTATTGAAAAAGGTTCTGTTTCCGGAACTTGTAAGTAATATTACAGAGATTGCAGCTGATGGGCACGGCAGAAGAGTTATACTTTATCTAGTCGCCCATCGGGATTCACATTATTTCCACCCTGCGGGAATGGGTATCCTTAAGCAAGGGGATGAAACTGAATTCAGCAAGAAAGATGCAACTGTTCGCAGGGCTGAACTCCTTAATGGCATTTCAGATGATCTACTCAAGACAATAGAGAAGACACCAGAGGTGTGGCTGAGTAACTGCTCCATCACTATAGTTACATTAGCTGCCCTCAAGTACGGGAAAGGGCCAAACTTGAAGAAGGCTTTCCAAGCCATCACTTCGTACATCTCTGACCCTTTAAGTGTGATCAAGGAAGACGATAAGACTTACCTCCCGATCGAACACAGTGGAGTTCATTTTTTGCTGAAGAAATTGATAGAATTTGACCGAGAACGAGATCCTGAGGATTGTTTCAGTTCAGTTCTGGTGTCGTCGCTGGAAGAAACAACTTTTCATTGGTGGATCCGCTATAATCGGGGGTGCTTTCTCATGGTTAAGCTAATAGAACTAGGTATGGAAACGGTACAAGCCAAGATAAAACAGATGTTTTCAGCAAAGACGAAGCAACTTCTCAAGGCACAGCAGTCAACAGGTGCCGCGATTCTGCGGAAAAAATTGGACAAAATATGAGCTGTGAAGCTCAACAAAGCAGTTTGATTTTTGTAATAACTTAAACCATTTCCTGTGATTATATTAAAACAAATATTTTAGATTGTCTAGTAAAAGTTTCATTCACGCACTAAACTTCTGGTGCCTACCTGTACTTTTGTTTTAGTAATTGGTTTTAGTGGTATCGCTAGTGTACCTACTCTGATAGAATAAATAGCAAAGCTATTATATTTGATCTAGCTACGGTTATATCTGTATCTAGATATATTCTTTAAATTGAAATTTGACACCTAGAAACAGGAATCAAACCCGGGACCTTTGGTTTAGTACGCCAATGCTCTAACCACTGAGCTATCCAGGAATTGTCCTGTGCCCAGTTTAATTCTTAGTTCATATTTTAAGGCAGAGTCTGGGATGGACGTGGGTAGATTGTCAGCTACCTATGTGTAATCAATTAAGATCATAAGTTATCAGATAAGGCTTAATGGTGCCATTAGTACAATGACAACTGTAACAAAAATCACAAAAAAATGACAAAAATTGTATTAATACAATTAATATATTTGATAAAAAAAAAAGCTTTGTTGTTTACATAATACACATAAGCAAATAAAATATAATTTGTTACTGGTGGTAAGCCTTAGACAAACTTGTACATTTTTAAAGATCCGAAAGAAAATTTAAGATTTGGATTAGAGAAAATATATATACAGGATTTGACCCATCTCTACTATTTAAAAAAATATTTTAACATGGTTTGTTTTTGTAACAATTCATATAAATAGTCTGTATTACATTTACTTGGTTCCACTCTCCCCCTTGAAACTATCAAAACTTACAAATCGATGTGTTTGATAAAACAGAATTCATTAGCCTACAACGATATTTCACTTTAATTTTACTTTCTTCAGAGCTGATAGTTGATGGCTAAGCCACCAAACACACTACTGGACAAAATGTTGATGAATTTACCTCCTAAATTAGGGACTTATAGGTTTGTTTCTTTAAAATTTGGACAAAACACATCACCATTTTACCAAAAGGGATTGTGCAATTTGTATATTTAATTACCAATCGATGTATCACCACCAAAGACCCATGGTATTTTTTTTTATCCATATTTTGTATTTTCTTTTTTTTTTTGCACTCAATGATACAATTAAAGAAAATATTTGGCTGTTTTATTATGTTAGGCCCAGTTTAAAGAATTTACAGAAATGTGTGTGCATTTATAGGCATACATAAAGTTGAGATAGGTATTTTTAATTAAGGACTTACTTGGATCTAGCCTAGTACTTAAAAAACAAAACTTTTGGATTGAAATCTCGAGTTGAACATTGTAGAAAATTAAATAAAACTAATTTGCACTATCTTATTTCAACTAGATGTAACTACAATTCCTTTTATATTGTGTCAAGTCCAATTTTTCAATGAGAATATTTTGTGCTAGGTTTTTGGTTGAAAAAATATTATGTGGTTATTTATACATAAATTTATGCACTGGAATTACTTTAAATTGTTTTATTACACAAGGTTATTTGTAATATTTAATATGATAAATTAAGTTACTATCACAACTTACAAGTTAATTCAGTTTTTATCCATATTAATATTAATTTGCAATTTATACAACAGCTCAGAATGAGCTTAATTGACCGACAAGTTTAATATTTATTTTGGTGAAGCTTCACGATTGTAGAAACAGATTTTTTTTTCAAAGCAAAGTTGAAGCTGACATTTGTTTCGAAGCAAAGTCAAAGTTTTTAAGCTTCGCACAACCCTAATTTTAGGTATTTAAATGCACTTTTTGAACCAACTGATTATATTAGCACACAACTTATAAACTAATTTAAACCTAGAACAGACACAACCACCAGCCCTCTGGCCGCTAATTCACCACTGTGTTTGGGGAAGAACCCCGATTTCACAAACAAATTCTTCAGCCCTACCAGGAATTGAACCTGAGAAGACCCTTAGCTCAACAGGCAGATAGGCCCTACTCTACCAACCGAGTTAAAGTGTTGAAACCGGTACAAAATAAATCTTGTATAACTCTTGGCACAGAAACTTAGATTAATTTTACAAATAAATTAGTTGCTATATTTTAATTTTTGAATTTATTGGTGGGTTGAGTAGAGTATTAATTATTTATTTTTATGTTATTAGCTTTCCAAAAAAAACAAGTGAATAAACATGTAAAGTGTCCCCATCTGTTTGAATAGTTTCTTCAAACACAGCTTTGGGCGACCTGTAGTGTCAAGGGTGAATTTTAACTGTGCTACCCTTGTCTGAACGATTCATTTCTCTCTCCCCCCAACCCACTTTCAGACCGGCATTTTATGCCTCACAGAAGATAATTTTTTTGCTTATTTAGTGTGTTAAAAGAACTCTAGTACCTTTTTTTAAAAAAAAATTTGTATGGCAGTTTTTAAGCAGATGAGCCACATAGATCTTAATCCTAGAAAGACTTACAAAGGAGCTCTTGAGAACCAAAGCAAATATATTTCATTATCTTATTATTATTATTATTATTATTAGCACCGCGTCTTACTACCCGTTCGGGTTATACGCACTTACGCTAATGTGTAATGGTAGGGTGATTGTGAGATGAAATGGAGGACCTACAGTTTAACGTGGAATCCGAACCACGGTGGAGGCCTGGCATTCC